>SJOL01010839.1:1138258-1179652 GCA_004794785.1 Opisthorchis felineus | reverse complement strand
CTTTACAGATTACCTAGTGCAATACTGAAGGTCGTGTTAAAGCACTGTTCACTAGCTTACGTCTAACGAAAAAGATGCAACTGTTAAAGCTTGGTCATAAAAAGATGGGAACAAGCCAGGACAAGTCAAACAATGACTTGGAGGCGAAGTATGAAAGCCATTACCAACAAACTCAGTTGCACTGGTCATCGCCGTCTCCCTGGATAGAAACCCCGAGACGGAACACGTCAATCGTTAGAGACGTTGTCAGACATGGCCTAATCGCCTACTCATTGGCGCGCATGCCTCAAAGCTGTTGTCTTCAATATACAGCTCCCAGTTCGACCTCCACAAGGAAAATCACACCGAAACCCAAGCATTTATGGATCAATTAAATCACCCACCACATTCAACGTGTAGCTATTTACCTCACCTCTCTTAATCATCGCTGAACGAAACTGTGGCAGTTATAACCACTGTACGCCAAGTATGCGGTTTTTACAGCTAATGATGATTAGAAAATCCGGATGTTATTGTGCACCAAGCTGTAAGCACTTTGGTAGGCTAAAGTCCCCCTTTCGAAGATAATGGACTCATTATTGAACACTAGTGTATGGTGGACAAAGACGTCCCTCAGACTCATCACGACCAGCATCCTTATTTGATTATGAAAAAGCAGGACACTGGGGAATGACGTAGCATCTGGAATCGTCAAGTGTAGCACGAATGTCACATTCCTCTGTTTTATCATGTACTTTAGTCAGACCATGCCATCGGTTTAATAAAAAATGAAACAGCATTACTGGAAAAGTAAGTTTGATTGATAAGGTTAAGTGAGCTAAACGGAAGGATAGTACGACGCGCTTCAACAACTTTTATAAAGCATAGGCGGTGATATGTTGTTAAGACGTAAATCGAACCGTTCTGCTGTTAAGCCTTTTTGATGCAGACTTCTCAAACCTTGAGGAAGTACGTGCGCCTGGGTAGTGTCGGGTGGTCAGGAGCTCCACAGGGAAAATAACCGAGAAGTACGTCAGTCAACCACGCCTTGGTGCTTCTTTGTCTAGTCACCTTCCAAGGCATTGTTGCGTACCCAAATCAACCATGCCAAAAAATAAAATCGCACAGGACACGAAGTGTTTTTGGATAGTTTTTAGAGATAAACGGGCATAGGAGAATGTTATTCTTGGTCACCAGTGTTCAATTGTAGCCAAACATTGTCTTCTTATATCTCGAATGGTTATTATGGTACGTGTGCAATTCCATGTTTCCCCATACCGAGCGGAACCATGAGTCACCTGGTGATTCCAATACATCCGTCTTGCCAGTATAGGTACCGGGAGTGATGTCATCAGCTTGAACAATAGACCACCGAGATGTCATCCTTATGAAGAGAATAGATACCTCGTGGTCAACTAAACAAAATACAGCAATACGACTTCACCTTATTTATTTCATATACGGCAAACAAGATGACTACGGACATTAAAGTCTTCGTAGAGTGAAATTAGGCCTACCTTAACCCTCTGCTTTCAAAACAAGTCCCAACCGACAAATCAACCGTATGATCACATATAAGAAAATCGTGACTGAAGTTCAGTCATTTCCAGAAAACAGGAAGTCCATGTAACCAAAAAAGGACGGGAAACGCAGTATAATAAATGAACGGTCACCTTAAGTCACGCCACAAGTCGTTTCTGTCCCAGCAGATCTAGCTTGTAGTGTGTCCGCAGTCGCGCCGTTAGTTGAGTTACAAACCACAAAAATGTGCCCATATAATTCTCAGCACCTGTGTTTTGGACCTCAGATTTCTTAACTATTCTGCACTGCTTCGCGAAGATTAAATATACACCAATCTATATCAATCAAGTGAAGTATCGTGCATGACTCAAAGGATTGTCAGTCAACACTCGTAAGATATGGTCTTTCAAGCATGAAAATGACGTCCTCATTTGGAGATTTACGCAAACTGCATTCGAGTACAGAGTTCCGGAGAAACAAAAGTTGGTGTCAGTGAAGTCCCAAGGATCAACGGCAAACTTATGGCAATCCAAGTCTGCGGAGAATATTGGCTGGTCGTCGCCGCTAGTTATTCCAGAGAACAGTATATCCTGTAATTCTGACCAGTAAACTTGGACTACACATCTAAAACTGAATTGTGGCTTCCAAACGCCAGACACGCCTCACACAACACGTCATTCTCCGTGTAACTGCACATGCTCTTCCGGAGGGATGAAGAACTTTCTAGGTGGCTATAGGTCTATCACTACCATAAAGAGGTTCAGAAAAACAAGGGTATTTTGAGCGTCACAATCATTATAATGGACAGCGTGACATCAGTGTTCAATACTGATGCTTCGCTGCCGTACAACCATGATTTATTTGAAAGCCTTATTGTGAAGAAATGAACAAAGGTGGACGGGGAAGGGACTTAGTGCTAGCTTACTACAATCGTTCCGAGGTGCCTACATCTCCAAACACTCATTCAGGCAATCTGGATAGAAACTGACAACAAGAATGCCACTGGTAGCCATATCTTGCAGTGTTTCCAACCGGGCGCAGTGTGGATCACGCGGTCCCCATCCTGGTAGGCGAGTAGCACCGATAACACCCGAACATCACAACCGCCACACGATCAACCCGCTATCTGTTTCACTAAGGTTTCATGTCTCCATATTCTTCGTGACAAGGAAAATAAATGTGATGAAGTGGTGGGCTTCCGATCCAGACCTATATTTTATGCAGAAAATTCATTTTACGCCAAACACATTGACAACAAAGCGCCATTATTTGTGAGATGTGCTTTCGACTCAGTTGGTCTGGTCACATTGTGAACAGACTCAACCAACTGTCTGAGAAGGATATGGTCATTTAAATGCTGCATGTGCAAGTCTCCGATCAAATGAGCTCACGTTCAGCCATCGTGTGCGTACTTTATCCCGACACTTCACGTACGGCTCTCCATGTTTAGGTTCGATTTCCTAAACGACATCCACAGGGATTTTTAGGCAACTAGTTGGTTAGAACCGATTTATGGGGAGTGGATATTTTTGCAGGCTTCAATAAAGCCTAAACAAGGCAGCTACTGAAAAATCCAACAAAATTACACATGAAAGACGGTTTGTTTTCTCTGCAAGAAGTTTGCTCGAGTTTAAGTCTCTCTCGCATAACCTGAAAACTATCTTAAGTCTACCCGTCAAACTGAACTGAGCAGACGCATCACATAAGCTCGGAGCGCAATTACTGTAGCGCACATTTATAGTAATGTCAAGCTAAAGGACCATAAACGACCTCAATGTACACGCACCACGGAGCACAACAGTAGGAATTGGTGGCTTTCGCTCGCTGAGGTGTGCAGGGCAATGTGAATGGTGTGAACATCAGGTAGGTAACAGCGAGGTCCACCGAAGTGTTCCGTGAAGGACAGCTCGGGAAATCTCACGGAAGCTTCATTTTTGAACGATCCCACCTTATCAACCTCAACCTGGGCTAAATGCTAGACCTATAGCCAAATAGAAAGTACCCGAAGACAGGAAGACAGTGCCACAAATGAGAATATCGACAGCGCGTACTGTTCATGTTGGTCCACATCGCCTCTGCGAAGGGAGTCAGATACCTTACAATGCGTGGTTGGTTGCAACCGCCAACAGAGCACACAATCTCAACTAGCGGTTACGTGCCGTTGAAATTTTTCCGTGAAATTCTGCCATGGACACGCTCTTTTTAGCTTACCTAATTCCATCCTATGGTATGCAGGTCTACTGTTGTAAAACCCTTCCGGTGCCATGCCACCCGAAGGAAGCACGAGGGCTGGGATACTGCCAGGTTGCCCAGCCTAGACAGGGGAAGTCGAGATGCAGAGTTCGAGTGTCTACTGTTATACGGACAGATGTTTGACAGTTAACCTGGGATAAACGGCAATATCGAACGACTAAGTTCATCTGAGGACTTCGTTCTGGTATCCCAACCCACGGACAGGCGAGAAAATCGACCACTGTGTCGGCACAGTAAGATAAAACTCCCTTCTATTGATAGTCGTTATGAAGAAGAAAGTAAACCAGGTTATCGTTTGCAAAGTGCGACTCGTCCAGTTTTTTATACGGTGAGAAAACAGTTGAGTGACGTAGAGGTCAACGAACACAGATTACCTTGTGAACTCATTCTCAAATCTCAGACAACCTGTGAGGTTGACATAGACGCATCCCGAAAACCAGGCACAGCATCCGATTAAGCGTTTAAGGGTTGCTTTGGTATGGCATAAAGTATCAACCATATCCGGTGGTCTTGAATTAGATGTCAAGCTATGATTAGCTGACAGTTCTGTTTTTCACGCCTCGCTAAGAAGTGTGAACCGTGAGGTGGACGTGGGACCTGGCGAGAGTAAACAGTAAACCCCAAAATGTTCGGTATGGTTTACCGAATGAGGCGCCAAGCCGCTGATCGAAATGCTCGCTTCTGTCTAGGTCTAGGCAATGTGGCAGTGCCTCAGTCTTCTTGTTTTCTTCTGCTGATGGCTGTGCACCAGCTATGCCAAAGACGGACAATTAGACGACATTTTTAGGTGCTATTGGTGCGATCCTCCATCTGGAATGAAATCACCGAGACGAGTGCTTCGCTGGAGATGCTGCAGGATACCAATGCTAACTTGTCATTGGGTTTTGGTTCGTTAATTTCCATCCAAATCGACTAAATGAGATGCACGTTGAGTACCACCACCAAAATCCACCTATGTTCAACTACCTCTTACTTTCCATTTTGGGTAATTTACGGTGAACCTGAGGTTGTACTGCGGATTAACAGTTTCAGCGCTGGTATTACTTCCACACTGATGATGATATGGTCACAGCACTGGAAACTCAGTAATCAATATTGAACTTACAGCAAGTTAACGAGCAAGTGTTAAACGGAAGTGGGACATAATTTCGCCATCTCAGCTTCGCAAGACTTAAAGTACACGGCCGATTAAAACAAAGACCTGTTTTTTTCAAGAAACTTGTGAATACCCATCACATGTGTTAAAATATGCAAGAATAAGATGTGTAGCCACCAGTTGGGTACACGAATGTTTGACTGTAAGTCTAGGAAACTCATATAATTGATGAGCCACGAGAGGGAAACTGGTCGTGTTTCATGCGGATGCTGAATGATTACTAGTAGTGACCTCCGCGCTTACTGGACTGCCATTCTGGTGTTGGTAACGAAAAAAAAACTGAAAACCCCGACCTCGTTAGCGAATGGGATTAGCGTTTCAATGTTACATCTTGTCGCAGCAAAGGCATTTTATGACCTTACAGTGTGGCACCCCGGAACAAGCAGATTAAAGCTGACCGGAATGCTATACGATATTCTCCACGTAAATCTTCACCTGAGGAACAAACTGAAGAAAGAATCAGGTTCAAAGATCTGCGCTTGCACTGCACTGTCAGCAACTTCACCTAAGAAACACTGAATATAACCATTTTTCTATTCAACTTTTGCGAGGTGAACCCTTCATGCTAGCGAAATCCCCCATTTGGTGACCAGAAACCCCATCACCTGCACAGAGGATCGGTTAGACAGAAAAGAAGCAACCACCGTATGATTTGCTCTCAGCTTTATCAGTGACCTTGGCCCCAACTCGCTTGCCAGATAACTCAAAAAAGACCAAATTCCACTCGCTACCGTTGGTTACTAAATGGGGATCACATTTTGGACCTATGTTACGGAAGCAAGTTTAAATCGCCGGTGGCTTCTCGCGAAAATGTTTTCTTTAGCACGCAGACGCGAAATTGCACAAATCAACAAGAAAGGATAAAGTAACCAAAAATTGCGGAACGCATGCATTGTCACAAAGTGATTAAGGCATCTGAATACAACGGACCGCACGCTTGAGAGCTCGGAGGTAGTTCACACGGAAAATGCATTTATGCTTAGCTAGAGGAGACCCATTAGTCTGTTCAACTTAAAGAAAAATATACGCAATCTTTCATTATTCTCCTTCGAATGCTGAGAAACATACCAAATTATAATCCCATTCGACTTTTTAATATGTGTATAACCTTACAGTGACTAGAAAACAATCCTAAATATCCAAGCCCTTCTGGAACTTGACTTCATTAAGGGCCTTACTCCCGAGTATGCAACAACTCAAGGTAAGAAACAGCTTGCATGCTACCGAGTTAGTTCTATTAAAGAACTAACACCGTTCAATGTACGCTAAACCCAAATGAAGTGCTGAAGATTCAGCATCAGAAGAAATCTGGCTGTGGGGTGATATGATATAACTCTGCTTCACGGAATTCTCAACATAGGCCCGGATGCCCCTACACATTAGTTATTAATCAAAACCGTCGCTGCTATTAATTCACTCCATCTCCTTTGTTTAGCCGTGTCTTCCATCCGAAACATGGACTCGCAAGAAGCACTAGCAACTTGAAAAAATTACCGCCGATGCATTTTAAATGAAGTGAAATGGGTGGATGAATCCAGTGAGGAACGGACAAACGCCAGCTTCACCAGTGTAACAAACTTCGTAGATTTGATTACTTTTTTATCATAGAAAACAATAAAACTTATTGATCTGCGCTACTTGTTGATCCAACCTTTCAAAGAGAAGTCAAGTACGTAAAAGAAAGTATGTAACGGGGTGTGTAGTTTACAGTTGGAAGGTTGTACAACAGTTTTGAATGGTCACAACTAGATTGGTAAGGCAACCGCTTCTGCCACTCGGGCCAATATTTCTTTTGTCTTCAGGCGCCAGTTGCAAGGCGCCTTGGCAATGCGACACCAGGCTTCCCCATGATGCGGTTCTGCACTGACACAGCGCCGAAGAACCTCTTTCTGCTGATCCTGAAACGATGGAATGACACGACCGCATTCATTTAGTACCAAGCCTAGGATAGCCAACGTCTACAAAAACAGTACGATCTCCTCTAGTATATGGCACCATCAAATATCTCAGAAATAGGTACCTATCGGGGGTCGAAAACACTGAGTAGTAGAACAGGACATCACGGCGGTTCAACTTTTCCAACATAACAACTATGTTCCTTGAATAACCTAAGAGAACAGAGCTGAAGAGAAGATAACTAGCACGAACAGGGAAAAGTGAACCGGTGGATGGGTAAGAAATATATGCAGGAAAAGTGAGCATTGGGTATTGTTATCTACGGTAAAATAGGTTCCTACCTCACCAAAACGTGTTTGTATTACAAGGGAAAACAGAAAAACAGTACAAGTAATCCTAAAGCAAAGTTGTTATTGTACACAGTTTTACAACCAAGCGACTGGGGACAGCCAGCATTGCGGGAGAGGTGAGTATAGTGTTACTCACAGACTGAGGGTGATTTGGCTGGAATGAGATCAGCCTTTTGTGAACATAAGGATGAAAGCCCAAAAGAAGGGATGTGACGCCAGAAAACTAGTTGTTATGCCTTGAGAAGGCAATTTTAGCACATAGCTCAAGTTCTTTGAGTAGACTGCATTGTCCGCTGATCCACAACAATGGTCAGAATATACAGCTGGCTGCAAGCCTGAAGACTGGAAAAATCTTTTCAATGAACTGCCCCGACAATTAAATATAGATTAGATATAGTTCTCCGTAGATTTTCGCGTGAACGCACCAGTTTATTTATTTATGTGTTTCGGGATTGTCATAAACACGATATGGTAGATAGCGAACATTGTGAAATCTCAGGAAAGACCCTGCCGTGAGTATATAGCGCAGACTGCGCGCAAGTCAGAAGAGGTGAAACAACAGGTAAAAGGGTGAAAAATACATGCACATCAGGGTAACCAAAAAACCGAACACAGCTCGCAGTCCCAAAGAGGCTAAGTCCACCCAAGTTAGTCTGCCACGTCATGTGTTCCTCGTTACCTTCAGTCTTGTTCCGAACGAGACAAAAATCTACGCAGGAAGCGACTCCATTCACCACCAGTCCCCGAATTTTGCCGCCTTATCTATAAGGACAGGCATGGTTTGCGTTTACGCCTACTTCGTTAGGCAGTCCTCACCTGTTCCCGCTGGATCCGTTCACTTATCTTGTATTCAAAGTAACAAATATTTCGCTGTCGTTACCGCCCTCCAAGTGTCCAAACATTGTGAACATATTCCCGAGTTTCCCTCCACTGCCGAACCTTTCATTCCTAACGAATTCAGCATTCATAACTGTAAATGACATGCTTCTTCGACCGCCACAAATCAGGCTGGTTGCAAGGCACTGTATTTCCACTACCAGTTATGTTTTGATCTTGTGACATTCTCAACCAACGACCAAGACAGAGACGGGGATACCCCACAAATCATAGACTTGTTCTTCGTTACCAACTCAACTATCCATAGTATGTCTTCTCCCGCACTCCTAAGACCTGTAGACCATATCCTGATCACATATTGCTACCCCATTGTGCCGTGTTCTCTGACTCCCCCTCAAACTGGGGATATACGTATCAGTTTTCCCCTCACGCTATGATAACGACGTCCCTCCCATAACCCACCGGCCTTTACCCAAATACTCAGATGCTAAGCGACCTTGCATAGATGATCAGCACCATAAGAGATTAACTGACCGAAAGTCGGGATTAGGGTTTTGAAAATCCTGCGACATTCAACCCTTCTAAGCCGTCCATATTTCCATCAAACTTCGCTGATCCAGCTAGAACTTCCCAGTTTGGTCGGCCTTGGCTGCGTTTCCAGTTCTTAATCCTACGTCGTTCTGGGTTCGAACTTTACTTATGACCGCTCTTGATCAACTCGCATTAAGCTGACCGCTAACTGTGCGTCCGAAAAAACGAGTTTGCCTTTTCAAGCCCGAAGGTAATTTACTGTTCTCCAACTTGTTGTTCATTTTAAATACCAGATAAACCTTAGCCTAGAGTAGCGTTGTCATGTCTGGGGTAAGGCCTCATCCATGGAACGTATACAAAGAACACCGCTTTCCTGCATCTCCACTTCATCCCTTACGGACAGTTCCGACCATTTTCTCAAGGTGCAGTACGTGTTATCAGTTACGGCAAACATTCCTCTGACAGTTTCACTCAAGTTTCTTCCCCCAATCCCCTCCCTCAAGTTCTTGTATCTCGCCATCGGACTGATTTCTTCGCCTCTCCCTTTTTCCCTGAACAACTAAACTGTGGAACTCCCTATCATCCTCTGCGTCCTGGTTCTTCTATGGTGTGCAAGCCACTTTGACTGTCGTTTCGTTTACTTGGTTGTTGCGCAGTTTACTTACAGGGAGTCTCTGAACATGGGGCTATTGTTTCGCCATGAACCGCGTATTACGCAGAATAAATTTGTATTAGTCCGGTATCCAGCTGCTGCTAAGAATGGCGTGTGTCCAGATGCGAAATGCATTCACTATGGTCAAAGTGGGGAAAATAAGGCACAAGTGTGGGGGCCAGAGTCGCTCGATACCCGGCGTAACTGTATTATCAAATATCTATCTCAGCTTGGTTGGATACATACATTTTTGTTCCGAAGTACACGATTTCTTATTAAATCAACTATGAACACAACAGAACTGGAACAAGATAGTGCCTCCTTTTAAGAGTGCATGTTGAGAGAACAACTCAATACCTATGCTCTGGAAAGTCTATTTTGTTACGGGGCAGTTGGGGGAAATACTGAGAAACAGATAAGAGACATTTAGTAGATAAAACCGAAGATTTGTCATTGCGAAAAGCAAGGCTTCTGTTGCTCTCAGAGCCTTGGCAGTCAAGAAATCTTCCGTGGGCACGGATACTCTGTTGAGATAAACAAGTTATCTATTCGACGATACCACCTACACAATCGAATGTTTATCCGCCCAGCTACATAGGCATCAGGAGTGGTGAGCATAGACATAGTACATCAATTCTACACTGAACCTTCACTTTACCACAATCATCACCAGAATCCGTGGTTGGTTGACTTTCCTCAGAAAGTACTCATTCAGGCATTTTCATTAATGTTGGAAAAGTTTTCGTCAACTTCAAGCACCCCTGTGGCTGGCATATAGCACACTTACTTCAGTTCCATGCTGTAGTTCAAATTTATAAAAATATGCCCAAGCGTCACCGAGGTCAGGTTCCAACTTTACGGTTCGAGTGAACCAATTGCGGGCCTTGGACACGAGTCGTTCGTTCCAGAACATCCTGCAATGAAACAGAGCCCAGTTAGAGAAGACGGAACGTCAGTGGAATGGATCCATTCCAACCGCACATCAACAGTTGAGGCGGCAGCTGATGAAGCAGAAGTAAGTCGATCAAAATCCAAGATGTACGCTAATGTCAGCCTTAAGGACGGACACTGTCATAGAAAGTATGTAAATGTTAATAAAGTCATCCTCAAACGATATGGTTAAAAACCTGTTCAGTCATGCTGAAATGACATCAGACGCTAATGTTAACCCACATTTGTCTAGGAAGTATCAAGCAGTATAGGTAAAGAGAAGTTATCCAAGGAAAAACTGAAGCGCGCTTTGGTCTGGCTGGACAAACTAGATCTACACTCAATAACCAAGATATGATTAACCAGCTACCATTGATGGCCACTTACAGGCTGATTCACAAGCTAATAGGAAGCAAGCTAACTGGTCCGACAGCTCTGTTACGAGACTTAAATCACCACGAATGGAGTATACTATTTATACGGTAACAGATTTGCAAAAAGAATGAGGTGGTGATACCCGAAAAGCCCGGCAGTACTGTGAGATCCTTGACTGGAATCAACAACACTAGTAAATATTTGTATAGACTTGCGCTGGGTTCGTAAATGTGACCATTGAACAGAAAAATGCAACACATGGGTACTGGAATACGAGTGGTTGGCCAGCAAGAAGGTTCGCTTTCACCTATACACCACGGCACCGCCCATCTCCAGTGCATCTGAACCTTATTGAGTATTCAGCCTGGTCCTAAAAAGGAAAGTCCCTATTCAGCAGCTCGTCTCATGAATAACATGAAATTAATATTAGAACGGCGCAACAGCCAATCTGATGAGGGGATGTCGTCACATCTATTCGAGATTATGTGAGAAGTTCACGCAGTATACAGATTTCTAACAGTGATCCAATGGAGCTGCGTACAGCTCTTACGAAACTGCGCAATTCACTCCGATATGTTCGGTATTTTAGGAATCGGGTGAATTTCGCGAAAAAATTGACCATAATCTTAACAGTTCCAAACAGATGGTGAATAGCTTACACTGTGGACAAAGAAAACGCAAGGGTCTCTCGCTGAGGGAAAAGTATGCCAGGCTCCAGGCAGAATGAATATAAGATACGGATCAAATAGGCAATAACAATAGCCTCATAGGTGAAACTCACTTAGACACGGCTAAAAGCACAAGGGGATCATGTTCACACTTTTTCAGGGCATCTACAGATTTACTCTTCCGTTGGGCTCGCGGTGTCATGAAAATTGCTTCAGCCCAAAGACATCCAGCATTCGGACATTCCTGGAGTGCCTTTGACAGCAGTGAATCGGCAACTGGCTTCAAGTTCGCCCGGAGCTCCAGACGGATAGCACCAAGCCTAGAGAAAACGGCACGAAAAGCGGCTCCCTCAGAGTGGGTGAAATATGTAAACAACAAATGAGAAGTCCCGGTTGCAAGTCATCACCTGCAACAGGAGCCAGGGTTAGATTCACTTACCAAAGCTCGGCAATTTTAGGGTTTTGTGTTCGGGCCCTCTCCAAAATGGATCGCGCCTTCGTGATGCTACCATTTCGCTCCTCGAATTCCGCCATTTGAAGCCAAAGAACTGTATGGTCTGGAGTGTGTTGGAGCTGAAAGTACGGATTAATATATTAGAAAGAGTGACATAACTCACATGAGTTAAGATTTAGCAGGTACTAACGTTGACGGTTATAAGTTCTGAAGCAACCAAAGGAAGACTCGGTGACTAACATTCCAAATTCTAGGTAGGGCATGTCAAGATCAAGGGCAATAAGCCACAAAATGAGAAATTACATGCAACATGATACAATAACGGTCCCCACTGGATAATTCAGACGCCTTGAACTCGATAATCCGCTTATTTCTGTAAGACTGGATACTTCCAAGCATTAGGATGAACCTCCTTATTTCAAAAAATCTGAGAACTCGATCATCTTTTATTGGCTCATCTGAATCTTTCGACAAACTGCGCCTGCACAAAGCCAATCGTTTTGCAACAAACGGGTTTAGGCACACAGATATTAATTCACGCGCCAGGCAGACGGTGAACGTAACGATTTACACCCAATACGAATACGATCCCAAAGTGAACCACAGTCCAGAGTTCCCTAGAACGGAACCATCTCACCTGAAATCCAGTGCAATTGGGTATTTTTCTCAGTGCGTCAAAGAGCACCATGGGAAGATAGCGCATGAACAGTATCAGTCTGTTGCGGAAACAGTCGCTTCAAGTCTGCGGCAAACACTGACCACACAGTTCATCATAAACTACTCTCAACTCCGGTCAATAGAATCTTATGTTACGGTAACTAAGCCTGTTACAGCTGAGCACAGTGTTCTCGCGGGCTACTCAGTGTACAATAAGAAAGACCTGTAAGGTCTATAACTAGCTGCATTCAGTTCGGGTAATAAAAAGTCAAAAATATTATCGCAAAGGTGATCAAATATCACATTCAACGACCATTACTCCTGAGTGGAAGAATTATGTCACGATTTACGCACAGCTGCACTGTACACTTCAGTATCAACATGCTGGACAGAAGACTGTGTCTTATCTAGCAGTTACCTCACCAATTGGCCCAAGTCAGCACAACTAGCCTTCTGGCTATGTTCCTTAAATGTCCAGGGCATTACGTTATCTAGAGTTGGCTGCGGGAAGAATCATCCGAATACGTCATGAGTGAATGACAGCGGCAAAACATGAGGAATATATGCAAATCCGTCAACCAGCTCAACAACTTTGACGTGAAAATGCTCTGCTAGACAATTAACTATCCATACAATGTGGTTATACAGGGGAGCCAACTAGAGAAATGCTGAGTTTCTACTCGAATGACAGTGAATTTTTGTTACAGACAAAAAAGTGGTACATACCGGAGTAATAACCAAAACTGATGTTGCCAAATGTAAGCAGTGCGCTTGTCAACCGCAAAACACGATCGCATACTGCCAAAGTATGTTCTTATGTCGTCAAAAACAATAGTCCTATATATGTAAAAAAAACTCCTGTTCATTTAGCATCGACAATGTGAAAAAACTTCTGCCAGAAGTACTTACTCCGTTACGGTAGGCCTCGCGAGCGCGTTCTTTGTACTCTGAAGCTTCATCTGGTGACATCTGCTCCTTATTCGAAAGTTCCTCAAGTAGTTGTCCAAGCATTAGCCACAACTTTGGCGCATGTTGATAAATCTTGGTGGCCCGTTCCAACATTTGTAGGGCCTCCTTCAGTTCGCCGAGACACCACTCAAGTCGAGCCGATTTCATCCACACCCGCGCTGTGGAAGCCGAATCACGAGCTTTAGCAAGCAGTCGTCGAGCTCGAGCGTATTCATTATTTTCCGATTCCAGTTTCACGGCAGCCAACCAAATTTCTTCAGAATTTGGGTTGGCTTCGAAAGCACGGGCCAAGATAGAACGGGCCGAAGGAACGTCACCCTATGGGTGAAACGAAAAATTCTAGGTGGGCAGAGGTAGTTCATTTACCGGATTGTGTGTTACAGTCGAATTAATAGAAAGGACGGCGCCAGTTTTTCGAAGGTTAGGAAGGAGCTAAAGTCGCTTATATAGAGAGTTGACACTCTCCGCACCTCATTTAAATTGAAAAAACCAACAAGCACCAAAAGTACTCCTCATAGCCCTAATAACGTCAGTCTCGTACGAACGACCGAAAAGAAGTCCGTAACCTGGTTGGTAAGAAAGCTTAGCGGATCAACCTCCACACAACGCTCCCAGGATATCCAGGCTTGGTAGTAAAAACCCATCAGTTATGGTAGCTTGTATTTATCAACACAGAAATCGCTGGATAAGGCACAATAGCAATCAAAGTACCTGACAGAAATCAGCCAGCAGTAAGCCAGATGGAGCTCCTGTAAAAAACTTACTTCACGTGGTTTCTGCCTGAGGAAAACACAACGCAAACGACGACGGTGGCAACAAAGAGCCTGTTATAGCTATGGAGATTTCTCAGTGGGCATCTCAAAAGGTATCAAGCAAGTGACAAAAATGAAGCAAATGAAGCAAATGAAACATAATGACATCCGGTTCATTTGTATACGAAAAAACACGAACGAGACTTTCAGGTTCAGGTTCTTGCACCGATAAATCGTGTAGTGTGTGTTGGTGTGCGATTATCAGAAGGAGGAGTAGTCATCATTTTAATTCCACTTAACCTTACCCACCTCCCCTCCCCCCAACTAGATTGTCGCAACAATCACAAGCCCACGAAGACCAACGAAACTATATCAGTAGCAACCGCGGTGAACCATCAATTAAGCACTCTGAAGTGGAAGATTAAGGAACAAAAAACCCGATCGGAACTAATTTGAAACTCCTCCAACCCATCAATGCAGGATTTTGGCAACCACAATAACCGACAAGAGCCGTTAATTGACACTCAACACTGATCTAGTGTGATAATCTGAAGAGGTCCTACTGATTGGTTCTCCGTCTGCCTTAAAACCTGGCCAATTTGGTGACCTTCTCACTTGGCCTGATGAAGCTTTTGTGTCAAAAGCGAAACGTTGCCCAATTAAAAACTACCGATTGTTTACGAAGCCCATCTGAAACATGTAGATTCCCCTTCAGACAGACTTTCCACCGAATGAACGACCAAAGTATTATTCATGCAAACAATAAGGGCGAAAAAAGAAACGAGGGAATCAACTTACTGCCAACCAACGGGTTTTTGCTGCCATCAACCACAGCACTTCAGCCTGAGGACAGTGAGCTACAGCTTGACGTAACAGCTCTTCGAGTGTATCACTAAAGAGGAGAACAAAATACAGAGAGGTCGAAGTAACAAGGAGTGCCGCTATAGTAAAACCGGGAAAGAGCAAATGAGGAATAATATGAAGCAGTAAGGTAGTTGCACATGAAATATAACAAATAAGTTAACTCAATAGAGGGCATACCGAGTGCCGTGACTTCGTTCAAAGTAGGCAGCTCGAAGCCATATGCTTTTCTTTGTAGGAAAGTGAGCCAATGCAACAGCGTAGATGGCCCGAGCACATTCGATTGCTCCGTTTGTAGCGCAGTTCTCAGCATCACATAACCAGGTATGTTTTTTGTCTTGTTCTTCAAGCCCGAAACCTATTATTGATTTGCTGAAAAGTGAAGTAGAATGTCAATGACAGTAATGCTGTTGTTGAACACCGAGACAAACGAGGGAATAAAAGAGACAAAAAAACTGAAAGCGCTAACCGAAACCCTCCGATCCAGGGATTCGAGAGGGCAAGGACTACACCTCAAACCACTTCGGTTCTGGTTTATACAACAACAGCTGAAAGAATTGGGCCACAACTTGATGAAGCTAGCTCGAAAAACTAAGCCGGTCACTTGAGTACAAAAGGTAGACAGATTAATGGCTAAAATACACTGCGACACATGAAGCGACAGAAATAAGTTAGGTGACTTTGGAAAACAAGACAGTATTCGCAGTTTATTGCTACCTAAATTCAGAAAATAAACCCACATGATTGCCTGCGCTGTAAGCACGCTTTTTGCAGCCTCACATTCCTCTGCATCTTTGATCCACTGGTCACGGTTGATTTCTACCATGTTAGCCTGCAAGGATGCAACACCACGATCAATAATCTTCGGTACCATCGGCTGGTTGCCTTGGGCTTCTTCCAGACGAGCAGCTGCAAACCAGATTTGTCGATCGGTCGGAATACTTTCTCGAGCCTTGTTGAGAACGACTCGGGCTTGCTCATAGGTTTCCAAGCGAGCCAACGCCAGCCATAATTCCACGGAAGTTGGGCAACACTCGACAGCAAGACTGAGCATAACACGTGCATCCTCTTCGTCTTCCAACTCGACTGCCAACTTCCAGAGACGCACTGAGTTTGGCACCTGTTCTAGAGCTGCAAAATACAGGTCAGATGTGAGTCATCAGTATACTTCTAGGAAAACGTTTATAATGGAAGTCTCCTGCAACAAGGAAATAACTTCTACGAGTAGGTGGCTAAATATGAAACATAAAATCACTAAAATACTTGTTTGTAAGCCCATTGAATTAAACCACTTACCTGAGGTCTTTTCGAACAGACATGCTAAGCAACCCACACGAAATACGAGAACTGATCCAATGCAAAATAATCCAGGACCAGGCGCTAAGAGCCGATATAATAATAATAATAATAATAATAATAATAATAATAATAATAATAATGATCGTTTAGCTGTAACACCCCTTCGGTGTCCAGCTGCCACACTACCCGAAGGAAGCACGAGGGCTGGGATACTGCCATGTTGCCCAAGCCTAGACAAGAGCAGTCGAGATGCAAAGGTTGGGTTCGAACCACGGACCTCCCGGTCAGTAAGTTCGCGCTCTAACCACTGAGCCATCTCGAGCTCTCTAGTTCTACCAATCAGCCACGAGTAACTGAATTTGTCGACCAGGATATCACACCACTACCTCTAAGCTATTGCAAACTGCAGTTGGATTTACCAGAAAGGTTTACCGTTGCATAATCTTTGCGTTTACATATGATGTTCAATAAGACATCTAAAACCTTCTAGATTCGGACGGTTATCAGTACGTGATGTCATCGCGGGGCGTCGTAGATCAGCGGTACGCCAGACACTGTCACACCGCTGCACCATTAAGCGCTGATGATTTCGTCTCGGTTGATAACGACACATTCGCAACAAATCCTGAGCTACCTACGTCCTCCTGTATAGCAAACATAAACCCACCACTCTGGTCTATGGAGTATACTGAATGTCCACGAAGAACGTCATCATAAGGCAGTCTGCACTGGGCTTTGGTAAGTTTATCTGTGGCGATTTTGAAATTGCTGCTCAGAAGAGTACGGTCGACTAGAATGACTGGAAACCCACCATCACCAGCCCAAAGTAGAACACTGGTGCTCTGCTTCACTCATTATAAAGGTAATAATTTACTTGAATAAAGCTCACTGGGGACAGAATGCTTTAGTGCAGGCCTACCACAAACACATAAGGTTCCTACGCCTCCAACAACCAATTAGGCAATCCGGATAGGAACTGTCAACATGTAAGCCACTGAGTTCGGTTCAGTCATATCTTCCAGTATCTCTTGCAAAGCAGGGGAATGGAACGAGCGGACCACATTCTAGAAGGCGGGTCTTGCCAAATTTCGGTACCGAACTTTAATCCCCTCCGCCATTTCACACTCTGCGCCCCGCCTAGCTTACGCAACTCAGAATCGGGCACGGGAGACAACTTGCTTATTGGTAGGCGATAATCCGGAATGTCAACCCCTGATATCTCTCCATGAATGGCGCGAAATACGTTCGATAAATGTAAACCTTAAGCATGATTTTACACAACTGCGAGGCACAAGCCGAAAGACTGAATGGTCGCTCAGTCAGCTCATTTACTACTGCCTGTGTTCCCACTGCATTTCTAATTTTCAAGCAATGTCACCTACATACTCCAGGTCAAAAAGTTTCCTGCTCAAACGGGCCGAACATTGGAATTCGGAGGCCATTTAGAGCCCGTCCCATTTGAGAAGTCAAAAATGAAGAGAGTGTACATGCTTGTAGGACACCACTGGTAGTAAATAAACTTTTGAGGGACCTCTTGTACACCAGTCCCAAACATCATAAATAGGGTGACATGTCATTGATTTGGACAGAAAATTACAGCGATCGGTGATCTAGCAATACGTGGTGGACACAAGACAATAGGAACAGCAGTTAATTCAGTATTGCCAATCCTAACAGATATACGCGTGAATGAACGATAGGAAGCGGTTAATGCGTTATGATTGAGGCTAAGCTTCCGAAAAGTGCCCAACTTAAGGAAGTCAAAAGCTCCAAGAAACGTACCTTTTTTGAATACTATCTTCTTCGCCTTAGCTTCTGTTTCTAGGGCTGCAGCTTTAACCCAAAGCCGAACTGAAGTAGGAAGGTTGCGAATTCCTTGGGCCACAACGGATTTAGCCTGTTCTGGCTGTACCAGGCGTGCGGCCTCCAGCCAAATATCTTCCGATTTCGGACATTCTTCACAACCATGCAGTATTAGATTGCGTGCAACCTGAAAAAAAACAAGGACAGTGAGTTGAGCAACGCTGGTCGACGGAGATTCAATAAGGCACTCAGTGAGAATGAATCGAGGAACGGAGCTAAGCGACCATGAAGTAGTAAGGATATTTTGTAACTTGTGCAAGGTGCACTAGAAGGAAGATTTGATGTCTGTTAGATGTGGAAGCTACAGTTCAAGAATAATTGCTTGCCGCAAGATATTGTTGGTAGCAAGAACCAGTCTGAGTGAAGTCAGTTACTTGTGACACTGTTTTCGCCCGTTTTTAGAGATTCCTGTTTGCAAAAAGACATGTACCCTAGTTGATGACCTCAGTCTTCCTCCTGACTATACCTGGGTCTCCCTATAGTGCCGTAGGACGCACACAACAAGGAAAGACTAGGTCTGCAGAGCCATCGTTTTATGCGTTTTGGAACCACCCTTACACATGAAACTAGCCCATCATATATAAGTACGCACCTTGCCCATTCTGTTGTATACATCATTTGTGGCGTAAACTGGTATAAGAATTGCCAATTTAAGCGAGTCTCAGTGCTCATAAGATTCCGTCATCAAGTGGTTGTGGTGGTGAAGTGATATTTCATTATGTCAGGGAATGATGTTATCCTACACCCACAGCTTATTTCCTTGTGGTGTTTTTTGGACACTCGTAGCTTACTCCCAAGTGGTTCTAATTCACTGCAGCAAATCAAATGACACCATTCAAATCGACAAATGTCCAGTGCAGCAAGACCTACAGTAAGTTAGGATCAACAGAATATCTACTGGGCTGGTTTGGTCTAAACTTAATTGCCATATAACGTATCGTACCAATTGGCTTATTAAAGAACGCAAAACGTGATGGTCTGAAATCCCTGTGGAAAATCTCTAGATTTGGCAAGATGCAACCTTCATGAGAGTCAATAGTTGATTCGAATGGCACTAGAGCAGTAGAGGAAAAGCCAAGACAGAACGTGTGTGTAGCCTATCCACAAGGGAAGATATTAACATGGAAAAAACAGTGGGCTCCTATTACTGATAATAACCTCCGCATACATATTTGGATTTGGATAACACTCACTTGCAGTTTCCCGGCAACTTCCTCCAGGCGAGCAGATGCGATCCACGCTGGAGGATGTTTGGGATTTGTTTCTCGAACCGATTTTAGCAGCAGGCGGGCCTTTTTCATGTCATTGATATCGCCACCGTGTTGTGGAATCATGGACTGAAGATCGGTCAGGTAGCCTTTGGGGTCAACCACTGTTTGACCAGAGACGCTGTCGGATACCTGTGAAAACAAGCGAGCGCAGTGACACAGGAATGAATAATACCAACTAAAAAGGGATCTTGTGAACTGTGTTCAGGAAGTAGGGAACAGCTTGCTTATTGGTGATAAACAGACAGCATTGTCAACCTACGCTGAAAAGATGTCTCTGAGTTGTCGAGACGCAACATTTGTGCACTAAGCATAAAAACCGGAGGAGTCCAAGACCCCTTAGACCCGGCAGTTGAAGAGTATGTTGGTGGCTCGGGTTGCATAAGTGGTCGCTAGTTCGTCCACCCAGCTGGAGCAAGTGATGAAACGTCATCAGTGCGTCGCCGTGCAAAGGGTTATAGCGGTATGCCAACGGTTGTATCCGCACGCCCATTGCGATGGCTGCAGGAGTTCGTATTGTCATGAAACTAAGATCTCAACAAAGCGGACCTGCCTAGGTTTCGGAGTGTTTCTTTGAAGTAGCACTACATTTAGAAAGTAAATGTTACAAATATTGCCCGAGATCCACTTTACAGTAATAGATGGTAAAAACATTTATACATATCGGTACACACAGCTGAATGCATTCAAGTTTATGGTTGTACGGCAGTGAAGCATCAGTGTCAACACTGATGTTGCTGTCTTTGATGATGATGATGATGATGCATTCAAGTGGAAAATTTACTGTACACCCAAAGTCATACAGAATACAAGTTCAACTGTTATTGTAGCCCCTTCAAAGAAGTGAATTCCTCAAGCAACACACGTTCCCGTTTGGGCGAAATTGCTTGATTAAATAGGCTGAGGTGCAGTATATAATTTAAAAAACACCACCAATGTACTAGGGGAGTGGGCTAAACCCGAAAACAGCGAGCACCTGGAAGCGGACTGGGCAGATGGGGGTCGATTCTGGTCCAACTGTTAAGACATCGGCTCTCCTGCTCTCCTCGGTCGTGGAAAGGCTGGCGATGCCCTCGAACAAAAGCCGGATGCGTTGGAGACACAAACCACAAAACAAGACGAGAAGCTTCATGACATGTCTCTCGTCAACAGCCCTCCTCATGCCATGGCATCCCCGGTAATCGATGCACTCTCGGCAAGTTGCAAAACTCAATCCTAGAAAACTTGCCTATTTCGGATGTTAAGATATGAAGAACCTCTTAGATGTTGGGAATCAAGCCACTGTTATGAGTGCCCTTCATGATCATGCAGTCGATATAACCTGTTTATCCGACGGCTAGATACTTGGACACGGTTCCGCAGAATTCAAGTCCTTGGGGCAGACAACACCTTCAGCCTCTAACACAGTGATCCACAAGACAGTCATTGACAATATGGCGTACCTTTTGTACTTGATAAAAAAAAGTATAGTAAGATAATCGTCTCCTTTCGGTGCCTAGATGCCAAGTCACCCGAAGGAAGCACGAGGGCTGCGATACTGCCAGGTTGCCCAAGTCTAGACTGGAGAAGTAGGGATGCAGAGGCCGGGTTCGAATCACGGACCTTCCGGTCAGCAAATCCGCGCTCTAACCACTGAGCCATCTCGTCCCTTGTACTCAATAATCCGAGTCAAAAGGTGCTGTAGGAATTCGGGCCGACCAACTCAAGAATTTCACTGACAAGTTTCAAAAGCTCACTACTCAACATCACCCTTGAAGCCGTATATGCACCGAGACTTGGTCCCGAGCAGCAAGTTGTAGACGGGTTTTATGACACACTGTTGACAAAATACCGAAGCGCGACGTGCTTGTACTAGCTGGTGACTGGAATGTACGCACCAAACATGGCGATACCTAAACGCGCCATATTCTTGTAAAGTAAGGTCTCGATGTGAAAGCGGCGATAGGCTCGTTAGCATCGCTGACTTCAATCGGTTGTGCGTTTCCAACACCCTGAACAACACACACTGATTTGGCACGCAAACGATGGTCACACAACTCACCGGACTGCCTACCGGAGCCTATATAGGTCTCGTGTATTGAGAATTCCCGTTTCTTCAGAGGGGTAGAAACGAGGAACCGAAGAGGATCAGAACACACCCTCCTATAAGTGAAGCTGAGGCTCCGCCTGACAACTCATCCTGTTAGGAAATACGTCACCCTTCTCGACTGCGCGACGAAGCGATGATCTCCATCTGACGCCATCCACGAAACAGTCGAAGCATGTCTTGTAATGCTCGACGTTGTCAGTATACAATGGATGCACATAGTAGGTGTGGTTCAGGATTCTGCCGCTAACTACCTAGGATCCATGCCACGCAAACAAAAGGGCGGAATCTCAGAGCAGTTGTCAAGCCAAGCTAGAGTGAAACTGTCAAACGCAGCAAACTACCGCATACTCTTTCGTTTGACAAGAATGAATGAAATTATTACTGGACTAACATGGTGACTGGTATGGAAGTGAAATTATTTCGCCTCCTGTGATAAGCCCCGGGAGAACGCACAGCCCATTCTATGCACTGCATCTGGCGAAATCACTCCCGACACCAGCCGGTCAGCTGGAAACATGGATTGATGCTATTAAAGCTGATGTTCAGCGCCTGAGTCAACAGGTTGTCTACGGTCCACACTACCGGGATAAACAGTAAATCGACATCTGTGAGAGCCCTGCCACCGACCGCTGCGTTTGAGCAGTTGTAATTTGGGACAAGATCATGTGTCCCCTTGGGATCAAACCCGTGTGCTTTTTTTCAAAGTCACCTTCATGTGTGGTACTGCGGCAATTTCTGTGGACTGCAAAATTCGGCTTCATAAAGAATCAATATTTTGGAAACATTAAGAAAGAACGTCACAACATCACTTCACGAGGTTCCGTGTTCCGTTGTGTTTCTGTCAGCAGATTGAGGAGGGCTTAATAGTGATACTTATCTGTATAGTCACTGAAAATGGTACTCTCTATATATACACACACACAACCACCACCACTATCAGCGAAAAAAAATACTTAGGCCTACTGAACCAACCCAAGTAATTGGTCTGTGTTTGGAAGAACCACTTTATACGCAACATGTCTTTGACTGTTCTTAGAAAATGGCTTCATCAAATCAAGTATTTCATAAACAAAGGTATAACAAATAGAAATAAACGGACCTGTGTTAGTTTGATATCCATCAGAGAAGTACGGGCCTCTCCAATCTTCTTCATGTCTATATCCGTCTGGTGCCCTTGGGCAGTGAATGGAGTTGTCAGTCCACCCAATTGCTGTTCCATGGCACTGACCGCCGTTGCTGTCTGTGGGTGGCATAAAACAGCGAAACACACTGACAGATAAGCTGAATGAAGAGAGAAGTGATTGCCAAGAAAATCTTTTCAAAAGACGCATAATCCAGAAACAACAAGTCTTTGTGTCGCAACCCATGCATCGTCATTATGGAGCATGGAAATATAGCGATGGAAATTTTCACGTGTACACAAGATATGTACCAGCCAAAAGCAAGAAGAGTGGTGTTAAATGGGATCACTAAAAAGCTTCGCATTTGTATCGAAACTGGTACTTGTTCTATCGGGTTTTAGAGATATCACACGGTTAGGATCTGCAAATCTGATGGAATTGGTCGACAAAGAAGGCTTATTTAGTTTTAACGGCAAAAAGGTAAACGGCGTAAGCGGGTGAAAATCGATCCATCGAGCTGGTGTAAAGTTGCTACGAAAACTGGCGCAACCATGGTGTACCAAACTAATCTTAAGATTTTAGAAAGCGACCGAACTTCAAACAAAACGAAGCAGAACAGATGGAAAAATTATTGTGCATCATCAAGGACACGATTGGGTACGAGTGAAAATAACGGGGCACGAAATTGTAGCCAAAATGACACGGATGAAGTAAACAAAGAGGATTAGAATTAAACAGCTTACAACGTCGTCATACTTCCAATACAGACCTTCTCACGAAAAACGCCCTCGGTGATCAACAAAAGTTTTCGTCTTGGGGTATTGCATATTGATAAGGTCACACAGCTCAGTTCAGCGAATATTCCAGGGGAGAAGCGCAAATGCCACACTGTTTAAACGCAGATGAAATTGACCTCCAACGGTCTCCCATAAACCTTCAGGCGCCAATTCATCCAATCGAGAAGTGAGGTCTACTGCCTTAGGAAAGGAACCGGAAAACTTGCTTTTCACGGTTGCACTTGGAGTAGCATAGTCAACCAGGAGATGTCAGAGGTACATCATTTTATTTTCGGGTGTAATTGTGTAAAGTCGAAGTCAGACGGCTACATTTTCGACATAGGCCTTATTCCCATCCAGTGCCAACCACTATGCAGAGTAGCCATTCAGCATGCACGTCTGGTGTTCTTTATGGGTGCAGTGTTTAACTGTCTTATTTTGAAACAAAGCAAGGTTCCATTTCACCCTACGAGCAGTGGTGTAGGCTCTTCTTGAACAAATCACATAGCAGCAAACATTCCCTGGCTGTTAAACCTGAGCACTCTTGTAGTTTAGAGGACAACGCTTTGAATCATAAAAAACGGAAAATAATTGTTTCCTCAAGCTGTACTATACTTTGTGCACTGAAATACAAATTTCTGACGCAGTTCTACCAGTCACCAACAATGACTTGAAAAAAAATCGTTCAGCTGTTGCAACCTTTCGGTGCCTAATTGTCATGCCACCAGAAAGAAGCACGAGGGCTGGGATACTGCCAGGTTGCCCAAGCCTAGACAGGGGAAGTCGACAAGCAGAAGTCGGGTTCGAACCACGGACCTTCCGGTCAGTAAATTCGCGCTCTGACCACTGAGCCATCTCGCCCGCAGTGACCATCAATGCGGCGGACCATCTTTCCATAAATGAGAAGGTATCAGGAAGTACTTCGTGCTTTGTTTTCACTAGGGAAAAATCTAGAGGGTCAAAAACGTCACCATCTTGAGTCTGTTGCCTGCCTGGAGGTTTCTTGTAACAAAGAAGTATTGTACTGGATAGAAAATGCTGTACACAAATGGCCCTATAAAAAAAACCTCCAGAAACTCAACAAGAAATATTCTGCCCCCTCTCAACATGACGTGTTTTTATTATTACTCAAGACATTTACATGCTCTGATCTTCGTTAAAGATTTAAAACTGCCCTGGCAAAACCGCAGAGCACCAGATCATGGGAAGGGTTTCATAATGCCAAGCCCATTAGGGCTATTTTGCTGCAAACTACAGGTCGGGCCAGTACCGAATATTCAGCAAAGGCCCGCTCTGTTTGACGAGCGAAAAGCAGACAGAGGCTTGTTGAAAAATGGTTGGAAAATAACGAGAAGCCATCGTCTCAAAAAATCCACAGAATAAGTCTCCCCACAAAACTGATGGTGGACGGTATAGAATCACCACAAAATAGCTAGGCAGAATTTCAGCAGGTGTCGTAAAGTTACATGTTGCGCACATATATCTCGCTAAAAGAAGCAGCTGGGTTTAAGCTGGAGTTAGACGAAGTCCTTGTTAGTTTTGATATCAACTCGAAATATGCTAATGTTCCTAAGACGGGCACTGTAGAGGTTGCAAGGCGGTTGCTCCTTGCAGACCCCACAATACAAGAACAGACGCAACCACCTGTGGACGAGGTAGGTGAGGGCATTAAAATATACTTTGGCCAGTTTGCTTTTGACTCAGTTATTTACTCGTAAGAACAAGGCCTGACCATGGGGTCTTCAGTATACCGGATTTGGCCTAATATGTATAGGGAGGATTTTGGACGAAAAAATTCAACCGGCTTCCATAGTTCATCGAGAGTTTTTTGGCGCTAAGTAGGTAACACATTCGTGGTGATCGAGCGCCATAAAACCAACTAGTCCTGCCGCCATTCAAACACCTTGAATCCCCACAATGAGTTCAGCATGGGGCTGCCCTTCCTAGACTTTATGACGCACAAGGGTGGTGGAAAACTAGAAAGTACTAAATATCAGAAACCAATCATTACGGGTGACGTAAAAAAAACTATTCATCGGCCAATCATGAGACAATATATGCTTGTATAGCTTCAGTAATTTTTGGTGAACAAGCGCAAGACCGAACAGGAGCACAAATTGAGGTTAAAGAAGAGAATTCAGGAAAGCGGATATTCAGCGGATTTACTTAGGCGACAATTACGGCGGTTACTAGCCCCAGCACCAAGACCTAATAAGTGAGTCGGAACAGAAATCATCCCATGTAAAACAAAAAGTCATGAGGAGGGTGTTGAATACGGTTGAAACTAGAATAGTATTTCAGAATGGAGAAGTTTACGCCCAACGTTCGTGCAATTAAAGGATCATCTCCCGGGTTGATAGGGTTTGGGACTCAGCATACAAGATAAGATGCAACGATTGCAGGAAGTTTTACAAGGGACAATTGGCCACATAGCTGCACAACTAAAACCAATTAAAGCCAACTAAAACCACTTGACCTCCCCAACCTCTAAGCCGATTATCCTAGCGTTTACTAACTCCACACACAAAAAATGCCAAACAAATGACCAAGAACAAAGGACACTCCAGCATCGACCAGAGTACGACGACAGGGGATGCCAAGCCTAAAGGTCACGTGGGCATCGGCGAATTAAGACACAGGATAACAGAGCAACCAATGGAACCGCCCGACCGAACAACTAATCGTGATCAAAGGTCAGCCCCGGCTAGCAGTATTTATTTTATCACACACGTAACACTACTCAACGCACAACCACCAACCCATCGCTACGCACCACTACGCTCCCCAATAACGCACTGATGATTTCACCTCGATTGGTGACGAAACGATTGCAATCAAATTGCCCAGCTTAGCGAACAAGCCAACGACCATCTACGCTACCTGAGCTACCAACATTTTCCTCTATAGAAGAAAAAGGCCCCAAACCCTATTCAACTTGACGACAGTTTCTCCATAACTCGCCCGTCCTACGCGTCCACGCTAACCAACAGTAACCGTTGATTAAAATTCAGCATTGATTAAGTCTGCTAGCTGAGAGACTTCACCGACTAGTCCTCCGTCTGCTTTAAAATCGGTCAAGCTGGTAACTTATCCACTTGGACTGACAGTACTTTCGTGTCAAAGTCGAAACTTTGCCCAACAATAAATCCACCGGTTGTTTACCAAACCTTTCTAAAACTATACGGGGATTGGTTTAACTTTCAAACTGGCAAGTGACGGACTGTGCGACAATACCATTCTGCTTCAGAAGTAGACACAGCTTTCACTTTTGGGTTACTGTAACACGTACGGTACGGTACTGTAACACCCGCGAGCGTGCTTACCTGGGTGTGAGTTTATTTACCTTTTGTTTCGGTTAGGGGAAGGTGTGCTCATCGTCCAATACCCCTACTACGCGTGCTCAGATCACCAATGGGACGGACATGTGAGCTAAGTGACATACTTTTGTTTCGGTTAGAGGAAAATGAAAATGAAATAATCGTTCATCTGTAAAACCCTTTTCGATGCCTAGCTATCATGCCACCCGAAGCAGCAGGGCTGAGATACTGAAAGGTAGTCCACGCCTAGGTAGCAGCAGTTGGGATATCGAGGTCGGGTTCGAACCACGGACCTTTCGGTCAGTAAGTTCGTGTCCTAACCACTGATGTATCTCGAGAACACGGGTCACGGAAAAATGCAGCCTACGCCCAGCTCATATAGTGCGTTCATTTATATGAAAAAGACTTTCCCCACAGGACATCAGTGGATATGACGGCTCAATGTATTGTTTTACTCCGCTGAAAGCACAATCCTTACTTAGATAGTGTAGCGCGCTCGTGAGCTGTTCGCACGGCTCAGTCAATACAATTTCGATCCCTTAAATGGAGGCTCTGCGAAATTTGACAGAATGAAGGCGGTAGAATGTTTAGCGGAAACATACAGATGGCTATCGTGAATTGACAGTTGTTCGCCTAACTAGAAAAAAACGTTAAGAAAGTCAACCTGAGGAGGTAAAGTTCGTAGTGAATTTTAAGTCTCGCGAATATATATATGGTTGCATTTTTCTCCTGAAATCAAACGTGGTGATACAACGGGACAAAGAGCAGAATATTTTCGAATGTTGGGACAACTTGGGCTCAATGAACAGTCGGGCAGGGACAGCAATGAGGCCGCGCCAACCCAAGGTTCGCAAAAACGATTAACACTGCACACGTGGGCGAAGTAGACTGCTAGTACCGAAAATCCTGCTGTGTATTAGTCCAGCAGTCTTTCAATCACCAGATGATACATGGGGGTGATCCAAAGGATGAAACATACCTGGCCCTCTGCTACCCCTTTGGCAAGTATGCTGTCTGGTACTGGAGTAAATCGTTCGTATCTTGGATTTCGCTGTTTCCGATTTCTAGCGTCTCCCACCTCGGGAATGCTGTTCCATTCACTCTCGGATACATTTGCCAAATCCCGTTTGAGGTCCATGAATTGCTGTTGTATTTTAGGTCGCTCCCGGCGATAACGCTCGATCTCTTCGCGAAAGCGTTTCTCACGATATTCCTTCCTTCGTTCATCCATACGATCATCGATTGACGCGTAAATCGCATCGGCCTCCTGATCATCCTTTTCGTATGGGTCTTTTGAACATAAACTGCCACCATAACCAGTGAACTAATTGGACAAAACATAAGAAATTGTTCATTCAGAATAAATGTTGCGATCATTTTCTCAGTTTTGTCACTTCAATGAGAACAGGTACATAACACTGAATGAAAAAATGTACCTTTCGAAATACACCCAAAAATTACTCATTCCCACAAGCATGCCTGAAAGTTGTTACACAAAAGACAGAGCGGATGAAAAGGCAAATAAGGCTGATTAACCCGATACGATACACCGAAATTCGATAATCTTATCTAAGTACATCGGCCAGTTAAAGGTTGGTAAGGTTTGACTGGGCGGCTAGAACTAGAAACGAAGTGCTACACTCCAATTTGCGTGTGGGGGCCCAAGCCCGGAAGAACTTGAAACCGCGGGTAAGAAACTGAGCACCTCGGCGGTCACTGTGATCGCAAACAATTTTAAAAGCCAAAAAAGACTGAACCACACAGTCGAGATAGGCATCGCCTTCCAACGTTCTCCTGAGAGTTTACATCAGTAGACAGCAGTAGTGGTGTTCATTCACGTTACTAATGTTAGTCACGATTTAATGAAGGTAGCTGCACTAACAAGCTAGCTTCCACAGCGTTGCAGTGCACAATCACTCGGATAATTATGAAGAATGATTAGCACCCGCCAAGTGTCGAGTCATCCGTTTCACAGAAGAGGGTGAAGCAACCAAGGCGTACTCCAACAAATGAACAGCTTACTTCGTCATAGTTAGATTCATTCAAATCCTCCTCTTCTTCTTGTTCCTGATCCTTGCGACGTTTTGACGGAGCCACATGTCTTTCATCAGACACATCATTAGCTTCACGGGCAGGCCCAATATCCGATCGGGTTGTAAAGGCAATAGCACCACGACCGATACCAGCAGCATAACCGAGAGGGGCCGGAAGACCTATAAACTCCTTTCGCTTTTTCGTTACAAGCGACTGAACAGACATGCTGGCAAAACGGTCAAACTGAATGTGTAAATAATGGGCTGAAACAGGGGAAGACAGGGTGACGGATATATATATATATATATATATATATATATATATATATATATAATAGACATATAGAGAGCTGCTCCTCCAGAGGTCACTCTCAAAGAGAGAATGTTTCCGAAAACAAACGAGACTATCCTTCTCCGACTGCAATACGATAGGTGGAGCAACACATAAGGCACCCCAGGAAGAATCTGGACGGATGGAGAAACATTTCACGTGTTCCGGGAGTTAAACAACGGATACGTGACTGGCCCTGGCAATGGACGACACACACTGGATGACGCACATGTATTAAATGAGTTCACGCATGCTGTCAGCTTCGTGTTGTGGTAGCAACCGCGCGGTAAATCCGATGTTCCGGGACCCCACGGTATCGTAAGAAGGTAATACAGATCCAGGATTTCCAAAGTGGGCATAACACCGATGCATTTCGCACACTGGGGTTACTGTTAATGGTACACGACTATTGTTGTTGTTCGGAGAAGCACCACCACCCAGACATCTCGGAGGCTAATGTGGTGCGCCAACGGAAACTTCCGTTCTGTGTTGCTTGGTTGTCCGTTGATTCTCACTGCCACTCCAAATTCATTTTGCATGTGATGTAGTATTTTTGGTTTTATTTGACTTAACTTTGTGCACGTGGTCTAAAACATTCCAGGATATAAAGTCCACAGTGAGCAAGCAGTGACTATGACCATCGTTGTACAGACCGAGCCAAATAACGGCTATCACTGGCTAACGATGTCAGTATGCGTTTGGTGAGATTTCAGAAAAGTCCGGGCCACCAAACCAACTTTCGCACACAATGTGGGCCTCAACTGTTCAGTTGAACCCACATGACTTGACAACTGTGAGCCATTAGTAGGGTACGCCGATGTCTGTAGAACTGTCTCATAGGTTTTATTCCCTCGGGTCTATGCCACTTACAGGGCGTCCGTCGTTCACCTGCAGCCTAACTGACATGCCAGCAAAAGGGAGCGCGAGGGCTGGGATACTGCCAGGTTGCCCGAGTCTAGATAGGGGAAGTCGACAGGCAGAGGTCGGGTTCGAATCACGGACCTTCCGGTCAGTAAATTCGCGCTCTGCCAAAAACCCATACCAACCACTAATAGTGCCCTTAAAAACGTTATCTCCAAGGCAATTGCAGCAAATCATCGTTCCAGCACAGTCTTCTTTCTTCACTGCATGTTTGTCACGCTGGAAAGCTCGTCGTAATGACATTGTTTTCGTGTCAAACTTGTTCACATTTAAATTGAACCTGTTTTGGAGTCACTGAAGTCCATCCTAGAGTGAATACACCACACTGTTTTCCGTAACTTCTATCCAATGGCGGTAAGCTGCTCCACCCGGTGGGTTATGTAAGGAATTCGTGTTACTCTTCTCATATTATACCACGTAAATTATGAAACTCCGGATTGTTAATTATTTAGTTGCGAGACTTTTTAAGCCTGAGCTTCTTGCATCCCACAAGGTGTAACGTGCTTAGGGTCGGGAGATACGGTAGTGGAGGTTTGAACGTCCCCAGTGCTGCCGCTCAGATACATGGAAGATGCAGAGTTAAAGGGGGTAGCGTCTGGAATCCAGTTGACTGCTGCGGCGTAATCTTCAGTATGTGAGGTCGCGAGTTATAAGAGATTTCTGCAGGAGTGATAACGGCTGTTGTGGATTTGGAATGTAAAACAGAGGTCGTCGTGCAGCCTCGGTTATCATCATCATGGGTATTAATACAACAGCAGTGGTGACTGGTGTTTAACTGCATTCAGATACGGAGGACGAATGTTATGGTGAAAGGTGAAAAAAGAGGAGAGGAGTGAGAACTTATCGCACAAACCTCCATGTTCCGATGGAGGATGGTAAATAGTGAAGTGTCCACACCTTCCAAAACCATTGAATTAGGCACGTCTGCGCATCATTTTGGAGCAAGAAGTCATCAGCGGGATTGACCAAACGCACTTCATAAATCTTAACCAACACAAGCCCAGCACACAACGACCGGCAGACGTTAGCTAGGCAGAAGTGACAGAAGCTAGAAGTGATAAGCTCCCCGATGAGATCGGTTACGTGCCATGGCATGTAGGGTTTCCAACCGCGCGCACAGAGAATAATTTGGACCCCACCGAGGAATACACGATGATCCCACGGCGCTCAACTTGACAGTAACTGCATTCATTTCGGGTGGTCACGCAATGGAGCATCCACCGCGAGCCTCTCCACAAGAATTTGGAGTGGAAAACAAGGCTTTCCTTAGTAGCCACTGGTCGGGCATGCGTAAAACATCCCCCCAACCACCTTAACTTAATGAGCCTAATCTGTCACTCGGACAATTCCAACTCATTGCCTAGTACCCGCTTGCAGACCACTTCATTACGCACGTGCTTCAATAATGCCCGCTATACTACGAAGACATCAGTGATCAGACGCCTGAAGGGGTTTGAGATGATCAAATCGATATCCAAATGAGTTTGAGTGTCGTAAGTTGTGCAGTATGAAACAGAAACCACTAATCCAATGTTCCAAGCCTGGACGCATATTCGACGTGATCGTATGTAGGCACACACGTTTTTTGGGAACCAATCTGTCGGCCCAAAGATGTTACGCAGAAGGCCAAAGTGCTTCTTGGCATTGGCAGCGTCATTTTGGCACTGAGCTGTGTTCTCGAGGTCTTGTTGGATGAGAATCGTGAAATTAATCCCAGGAATGGAAGTAGTAGGGAATAAACCCGGGATGGTCGTGTATCTCCCCATAGCTTTGTGCCGTCAGCGAGGAGTTGACAGACGGGATTCAGGGGTGCCAGTAGTTCTTTGACGAAGGCAAGAAGCATCGAGAGCCCCAGCGAGAAGCCCTGTGAATTTCGGTACAAGGTTGTTGGGTTCCGTGCTTCACCTTTCGGATGTGGTTAACATGTTTGCACAGCAGGCTCGGGTTCGCTAAAAATCGCAGGGTGAGTGGGGACTGCCGATCCCTCCTGCCTGAACGCACTGAGGGGCATTTTCTTCCCAGGCAGAAACACGCTCATTTCCTTTGTATCGCCTCGACGCACAATCTCGCTTGTTCATACAATTTCTGGATCGGCTTCTAATCCGATCTTTGTTCGCGGGGACAGGACTGGTATTGGTCACAGGAACAGGCGCTGTAAATGATTCCCACGTGGTTCTAGAAAACTCCGTGTATTTTCTTGCGCAAGGTCTTGAAGGACGTGGTTTATTATGGTGCGAGTGCGGAAGCCTGATTGTACGCGTAGACCGCATGCTAAAAGTTCGGAATGTGGTCACTGCAGACTAACGGGCTCTGGTATTCAACCGTTTCGACTCCGTGTCCCTCATCTGTAAGTTCAGAGCAGGACGGTTTGTTAGTATCTCTGCGTAGAGTGGGTTGATTTACGTGATTAAACATTGGACTGCATGTTGTTAGTTAGTGCAGTCAGTCTTTGAACTCGTAACCTCTAGCGGATAGGGTGGTCATGGAAAATGAGTTGAAGCCAGCTATCATAAGTGTATGCGATTGACTCAAGTTTGAAGCGGCCAACTGAGTGGCCAATAATTTACTGTTGCTCGTTTGCAATTTGGAAGTAGATAGATAACAATCACGACATATTTCTGAGGTCAAAACAAGGCTACAAAATGGTGTCAGCACCCTGGAGAGCGGACTGGTTGGGACTTTATGCCTCAGAGTGATGCGGTGAAACACCACCACTATTTGTCTGCTTCACGTGTCTGACGACAAATGCCCGGAAAAGGGACTTCTGCATGTCGGGGTTGAGCCACGTTTCCGTGAAAAATATGACGTTCCTGGGGCTTGAGTGTTGGTTCAGTAATTTAGAAATCTTACCACAGAATCCTTGGACGTTAGTGTAACACCACGCAAGGGATCTGCTGGTGAGAAATCCATCTTGGTTAGCACGGACCAGGTAGGTCACCTGGTTTGAAAGGTCCACATTCCCTGAGCCGGTATGTAACCGTTTTCGGGGCTGATGGACTTAGTCACTCACTTAAAGAGGTTTGGATGACCTGAATGGGGTTCGTCGTATTTTGAACAATAATGAGTCCAGTCTTGGTGCGGGTTGGAGCAGTTGCAGCTGGCGAAGTCGCAACCATCAGGGAGTGGCGTGAAGATGCTTATACCAGGATTCGAGTGTGTAGGTTTTCACTTCGTCAATCATCAGTGACTTTCAGGATGTGTGGTCCATTGCCGCAATAGTTGGCATACATTAGCAACCTGGTCACTATAGTCGATGATACTTCTATGATGTTGAGTAGCGGTTTAGATCACTTACACTTGCTGCAGCCATGTTTGTAGTTTGCCATGATGTTCGAATTGTTTAGCCCAGAGATGAAGAAAACTAGGGGGTTATTCCACTAGGTCTTGGTCTCAGCAGGATTCCCATTTCTTCGCTTGATACGCCAACTCGGTGGGGCATAGACTCTGGAATTAGCAGTGAGTAGGACAGCACTCACTTCTATGGTGGGTTCGAGGAAATCCTTAAGAGCCATGGCTCCATGAGGTGTAGTGAGTCAAGTCTCTGAGTGAGCCTGGCCGGGGTTATCAGTTTGGTGCTGACAGACGTGGACAGATAATGTTCCACTATTCATCGCTTTGTACCATGCACCCCACAGGTGATGGCTTTCGTACATCAAAACCAGATGACCGTAAGGACTTCTGTTGGCTTCGATGGGTTGCGATTTGAAAAATCTGAGGAAAGCTGTCTGAGCTGTATATACACATCAACAGGCAGCAGCTGTCCATTCAGATAGAGTTATATGTTTCAAAGGAGTGGGTACTGAGCTGAGAGGTTGATTAGGTAACAAATCCGATAGTGCGGGGCTGCCAGTTATTCGGGGTTGCTTAGGCGGCTTGAACCACCTACCACAAGACAGTCGTGGACTTAATTGGACCAGATGGCTATCAGTTACCGATGGAGAGCCACAGTTAAGGATTGTCGTTCCTTCTGGGGTACGCAACTGGACTCTGATCACGCCATCCTGTGGGCCCGCTTAGCACTTCGCTTCCCGCCAGCACTACGCGTGCCGAAAGAGAGCAGCTCCGTTCATCAACTTCGACAAGTTTCAGTAGCTGAAGAGTATCGAGCTGATCTGGCTAGAAAGCTACTGGAAACGCACAGTTATGAGGACCACGAAGATTGCTTGGAGGATGAATGGAGGCGAGTTAAGGAAGCAATGCTCTCAGGTTTCTGAACTGTTTGTCCAGCCCATCTGACTCGACTCAATGAACACTGGATATCTTCGAGATCAGCAGATCTTATTGCTGCCAGAAAGGCCATACCAGCAACTAGCGACTGTGATGGCGCACGCAGATCCCTCAAACACCGGATAATCAGGAGCTTGAAGAATGACAGAGAACGCTGGTGGATTTCGAAGGCCCAGGAGATGGAGAAGGCTTTCGCTGCAGGCAACAGCCGCGCCCTGTTTCAACTGATTCGATCAACGGGTCAAAAGAAGGCAGGTGTCAGTGAGACAATATGCGAAAAAGACGGAACAGCAATTCACTCCCTCAATCGCCGTCTTGAGCGGTGGGCTGAGCACTTCCAAGAACAGTTCACCTGGTCTCCTTCAACACAACCGCTGGAAGAACCAAGCGGGCCCGAATGGAACATTGACACCAGCCCACCATCAGCAACCGAAATCCAGCGTGAGATATCAATCCTGAAGCGCGACAAGGCACCTGGCCCGGATGGTCTACACCCCGCGCTCTTCAAAGAAGGTGGCGAGGTCCTGGTGAACAGTCTGACAACCATACTGCAGAAGATTTGGAACGAAAACAGAATACCAGCCGAATGGAGCTCCTCGACCGTCATCCCAGTTTTCAAAAAGGGAGCAAGAACGTCATGTGAAAACCATCGTGGTATCAGCCTGGTATCCGTCGCATCTAAGGTGCTCTCTGGCATTATTTTGCGCAGGTTGATGGATTATCGGGAGAGACAGATTCGTGAGAATCAAGCTGGGTTTCGCCCTGGTCGAGGATGCATCGACCATATCTTTACCTTGAGACAAATTCTTGAACAGCGCCACTCCTTCAGACGGCCAACGTTGGTCGTTTTTCTTGATTTGAAAGCTGCTTTTGATTCTGTCGATCATCAGCAACTTTGGCAGTGTCTGGCGATCAAAGGTGTCCCTTCCAAATTTCTATCCCTTATGAGGGCACTGTATGCGAACTCCTGTGGGCGCGTACGAGTATACGGGAAGCTCTCGCCTGAGTTCACCACGTCCAGTGGGGTAAGGCAAGGCTGTCCTCTTTCCCCTTTCCTCTTCAACTTTGTTATTGATATGCTGCTTGAAATTTCTCTGCCTGCCTCTGAAACCTCGGGAGTCGAAATGCTCCCGGGACGTTCGCTCACAGACATTGAGTATGCAGACGATATTGCTCTCCTTGGTTCAGATCCTTCCCAAATGCAAACGATTTTAAATAACCTAAATAACTCTGCCGCACGGTTTGGCATGCGCTTCACACCTGCAAAGTGTAAAGTGCTGCTACCAGACTGGGTGGGATCAAACCCACACCTCATGCTTGCAGGCGAACCAATCGACGTGGTAGATAAATTTGTTTACCTGGGCAGGTGTACAAGTTCCGGTGGACTGGCTGGAGATGAGATTATTTCTCGAATCGGAAAGGCCAGGGCAGCTTTTGCCAACCTCCGACACCTATGGCGCCGACGTGACGTCAGTTTGTCTGTCAAGGGAAGAGTTTACACTACGATGGTGCGATCTATACTGCTTTGTGGATCGTAGACATGGCCCCTAGGCGCAGAGGACATACGGAAGATATCAGCGTTTGACCATCGGTGTCTGCGAAGCATTGGTCAGGTCTGGTGGGAACATCGGATTAGCAATGCTGAGGTATGCCAGATGGTCTTAGGAAGAAGGAACTCTCCCGCGATAGATGAATTACTCACGCTTCATAGGCTGCGCTAGTTAGGACATGTACTCCGCATGCCAGAAGACCGTCTGCCTCACAGAGCTTTTTTCCAGCCCTGTGCTGAGTGGAAGCGACCGAGAGGTGGACAGTGTATGACCTGGCAACGAAGTACGAAAACACTAACCAGTAAACTTAGTCGGGTCGGCAACTGCCGCCTTCCTGGATGGGAACCCCGGGACTCAAATCACCAGTGGTTAATGACTTTGGCAGAAATGGCCCAATCGCGCAGTCAGTGGCGCTCCTGCATCAAAGCTATCGCCTTCAATGCGTAGCCACCCAACCTCTGAACAAACTGCACATGCCTTCGCCTCCAAAGCTGGTTGTACGTTCCACATACCCGTTTTCCGGTGATCGAAACTGGAACCAATGTGCCTATGGTACACGGTTTATAGCTGATAAATTGAAACTGAATTGAATTGAGGCGGCTTGAACGCCGGTGAAAGCAAAGGGTAAGTTCGATATCATATCGGTACAAGATTGTCGCCAGAACTGGTTAAATTAAACTATAAGTCCACTGACGAGGCTTATTCATGAAAGCTACCCAGGAAAATGAGGTAAGCACTTCTGTCATGGGTTCACGAAAATCGCCGGTTAGGAGCTTGGTACGTGCAATATGCGACCACTTCTCGCAAACGGTACATTTGTGTATTAGTTTCCCACATTTAGGTACTCCACATTTAACTAGAGTCACTTCTTCCCCTCGCCGGTTTCGTACGGCAATTGTCAACCTCATATAGATTGGCTCCTTCGTTGAGTCATCAAGTGCCCCGATTGGTTGCTGACTTTATGTGGACGTATGGCGCCAGAAGTTGTGAGCAACTGCATAAAAACGTCATCGTTCGGTTGCTCATCGCCAATATTGTTGGTAGCTTTAATTTGTCGGGGAAAATTCAAACATGTTCCTCCCCGATGTGTGGTTTAAATTTAAATCCTTAGGGGCGGGACTGGGATTTTCAATTTGGGAACCGCATGTAATATCAACAGTAAGCGGTATAAACTAGGCGGAGATGTTTCTTTCCAGCTAGCCCAACCAAACAGAATGGCCTTCTGTGTACAACCGTGCGCACTCATGGGATGATCAAAATATAGGCCCTGTAATAAGACCTGAACCTAACATCCCTGACCAAATTTTGCTCGTCGAAGCCCAGAAGCCAGCTTTGTTTTCAAGCGGCGTACAGTGTCCTGACAACTTTCAACGGTGGAAGACAGTTAAACGCGGGGATGACGACCCCGTGGGTGAATTGCACCGACCTGCTGTAAACCGTGGATGTGTCATGCATCAAGATTATGTGCAGTTGGGATTAATTATGACTCTGAAATTGTGAACGCCGCTATATTGCCATTTTTACCCTCCCTTTATTAAGTTGTGTAAAATCGTTCAGCTATAACACCCTTTCGGTGTCTAGCTGTCATGCCACCCGAAGGAAGCACGAGGGCAGGGATACTGCCAGGTTGCCAGAGCCTAGACAGGGGAAGTCGAGATGCAGAGGTCGGGTTCGAACCACAGACCTGTTTAATAAATTCGCGCCCTAACCACTGAGCCATCTCGCCCCATTAAGTTGTGTTGCAATATGACAAAAATCCAAAAACTAGCAAGGTCCGTTCCTACATCACAGGAGACTTCGTTAGCTCAAGCGGAACCTTTGCAATGTGGAAACGGAGAAACTTTGAAATATGTTGTGACTGAAGGTAGCCAAAGTGACTTTCATGAACTATGGTTATCAGGCTACTGCTATTATGCCCAACTGCAATGGATCTTTCCAGCGTGTAAAAGTTACAAACGCATTGTCCAAACGGAACCCCAAAAGGGCTTAGAAGAATAGATGAAGGACGTGTGCATCACAGCCATTGAGCCGTATCCTTCGGAAAGTTTCAGAGTGCGGCAGGAAGCGACATTAGTTACGGTCCAAGACATGTTCCGGTGGAGAAGTTAACAAAAAGGGTGTCAAACAAGGAAGTAAAAGACTTCATGAAAGGTACGCAAACCAGGAGAAATAAAAGTCGATTGATGGAGAATATGCTGCTGTGGGGTAGCTGAGGCTGAATAAAATGGAATCTGAGTTGGAACAGCACGAAAAGACTAAGTAAACTCGAAAAGGTCGTGGACATTGTTCTTCTCGACCTAAGGCTGTCGTGGTGGTCGGGCTTTCGTACCACAATGATCCCGCGGGTTATATTGGCTGGAACTCAGTTTTTAAAGGTTCAAACATCCCAGTAAGGCTAACTGGGAGCAGCCCGACGAAGAACAGTGAACCCCCGTACTGCGAAGAATCGTATTACAAGGCGGTCTGGAGATAAAGTCGTACTGTCCTCCGCGATGGGAGTTTGAAGGCAGTAAGGCGTCTCCCTCAGATGACCAGTATACCCATATTAATAGAGGCAGTGATGCTGCCTTCTCCAGGACTGGTTAAAAAAGGTCGGCCCTAAAACTCGATCACCCAACGGTTGACCGTGACCGCCGGCGTATAATTCACTACAGTCAAAATACTTTTAAAACCAGAGCCCGGTGCTATTCGGAAGGTACCTGCTGTGTGCAGCTGCATTAAGAGTGAGGCAGTAATGTCTTACTTACTGCGTCCTCGGGTCAGGCCGGCCCCCTGCAGCCAAGTGGGTCAGACTATTCAGTCATTGGCTCCGGGAAGGGTCCCCCAAGAAAACCCTAACAACCGCTGCCCAGAGGTTCAGACTTTTGAGCGAGAGGCTAGGAACAGGGTCCCCGAACAAAACCCCATTGCTCCCATTGCCTTGAGGGTCAGACTTTTGAGTCAAAAGCTCAAGAGGGGTACCTCAACTAAACCCCCTTTCTCGGCTAGGGCGACCAGGGAAGTATCATTCGCCCTTTGCAGCTCTTCGCTAACCGGCCTTCCCCCACACTCCCTTCCCACTCACCGAACGATGCAGTGTGATCAACCCATTTGCCAGTGCCGTAGCCATTGTTACGTGCCTAAACCTCAGTCCGGAAGAATAAACAAAAATAATCACTCAAAAGATCTGATCCACGTTGCAGCCTTTAATGTCCGTACTCTATGTTAAAATGGGCAACAGGCATCCCTCGTTGATACCTTGATTTCCCTATCTTTCAATGTGCTGTCTCCGAAACAAGCATACAAGACCCCACTTCGGCCGTGTACCTCAAGCCACCTAGGACGAGCTTAGATGTTTCACATTTTACTCCAGGTATTCGGTGATCCTGACGCCATGGCTCGTGGTATCTACGGTGTGGAAGTTGCACTTAGTCCCAAGGCTGAAAGCGCCTTACTGGACTGGATCCCAGTAAACAGTCACCTTTGCGCTGTGCGGTTGTCTGGCCCAATTAAGATTAACGAAGGTCGATGCGGTAAACGGTGTTTGTTTGTCGTATCAGCATACGCCCCAACAGATAGCAGTTCTGAGACTGAGAAGGACGGGTTTTGTCAAGATCTGTCACGACTGTTTCGGTTAGCAAGAAGGATGTAGTAATCCTGGCGGGTGATATGAATGCTCACGTTGGACGATCAAGTCCAGAAGGAGCACAGTTAGATGGTAGATATGGTGCCGATGCTCAGCTCACGGATAATGGGGAGCGATTGCTCCAGTTGTGTGCAGATTACCATCTGTTTTTGGCCAGTGCATGCTTCCGACGCAAATTCTCACATCGAGCCACTTGGAGGCCACCAACCGCAAGACTGTCATGGACTGAATTGGACCATGTGGCTATCAGCTGCCGATGGAGGGCCTCAATTAAAGATTGTCGTTCCTTCTGGGGTTTCGCCCTGACGTAGGACGCATCGACAATATCTTTACCTTGAGACAAAACCCTGAAAGGCGTCACTCCTTCAAAAGTCCCAAGTTGGTCGTTTCTGTTGATCTGAAAGCTGCTTTCGGCTCTGCCGATCATCAGAAACTGTGGCGGTGACCCTCTTAAATTTATATCTCTTGTGAGGGCACTGTATGCGAAATCCTGTGGAGGGGTACGAGTGTATGGCAAGCTTCCGCGTGAGTACTCTACGTCCAGCAGTGTAAGACGAGGCTGTCCTCCCTCGCCTTTCCGCTTCAACTTTGCTATTGATGTGTTCCTTGTGATTTCTCTGTCTGCCGCTGAAACCTCGGGGGCCAGAATACTCCCGGGAAGTTCCCTCACAGACATTGAGTATGCGGACGATATTGCTCTCCTTAGTTCAGATCCTTCCCAAATGCAAACGATTTTGAATAATCTACATAACTCTGCCGCACGGTTTGGCATTGCTTCACACGTGCAAAGTGTAAAGTGCTGCTACAATACTGGGTGGGATTCAACCCATACCTCATGCTTGCAGGCGAGCCAATTGACGTGGTAGATAAATCTGTTTACCGGGGCAGTTGTATAAGTTCGGGTGGACTGGCTGGAGATGAGATCACTGCTCGAATAGGAAAGGCCAGGACAACTTTCGCAACCTCCGACATCTATGGAGCCAACGTGACGTGAGTTTGTCTATCAAGGGAAGAGTTTACACTGTGGCAATGCTACCTATACTGCTTTATGGATCAGAGTCGTAGCTTCTACGCGCAGTGAACGTACGAAACTTATCCGTGTTTGACTATCGGTGTCTCCGAAGCATTCATTGGTCGGGTCTGTTGAGAACATCGGATTAGTAATGCTGAAGTACGCCAGATGGTCCTATGAGGAAGGAATACTCCTGCAATAGATGAATTCCTTAAGCTTCATGGGTTACGCTGGTTAGAACATGATTCCCACGTGCCAGAAAACCATCTGCCTCGCAGAGCTCTTTCCGCCCAGCTCTGTGCTCACTGGAAGCGATTAAGAGGTCGACAGTGTATGACACGCATGTCAGAAGATCATGAGCTTATGACACCGAAGCTACGTCAACAAACATCGAGGAGGGTGTAGGCGAGAATCCAACACCAAAGCCATCTCCTGACTCACGATTCGGCACCGCAGCGACCAATAAGCTTAATCCGCAGGTTATTGGTCAGAATTTGGGGTCCCTGATGGTCCGACCCCTCTACTTGGAGGGAAGCGAATGTCACACCAATCTACAAAACTGGTGACCGACTATCGCCTGGCAGCTACAGGCCCATAAGCCTCACTAGCGTGCCATGCAAGGTGATGGAACGCATTCTGAAGCGAGCCGTCCTTGACCACCTTACCTTTGTGGTGTTTTGTACCTTCCTTTTGCTTTCATTATAACGTTACGTATTTCACCAATTTCATAAACGATTTTTGTTTGAATACGCAAAACCACAAAAACGCGCATTTGTACAAAATTACATACAATACAGGCGTGGTCGCATTCTCCGATTTTCTCTTTTCATTTCACTCGCGCTTACAGCGGTTATTCGCGAGCTTCATGTGCTAACTCTGGTATCAAAACATTTCAGACTGTCTTCGGAGTTTATTGTATATGAGAGCTTCCCGGAAAAGAAGACCCCTGGACATCCACGACCGGATTATTATTTATTCACTGACCTGGGCCAACGACGAACTATTTTAAAAAGAACAATTCTTAGTGAGTCTGTTCCATTCGACCCTTTTTATTATTGTGTACTCAATTCAGAGTAATTATATTTATTTCTTTGCCACACGCTTCCTAAAGTAGCTTTTTT
>SJOL01010839.1:1107478-1123214 GCA_004794785.1 Opisthorchis felineus | reverse complement strand
TGGCAGTATTTCAGCTTTCGTGCTTCTTTCGGGTGGCATGGTATCTAGGTTCCGAAAGGGTGTTACAACCAAACAATTTTTTGTCGAACAGCTGTAATTCATTTGAATGCCTTGCAGTGAGGTAAACAAAAGGGCATGGGAAACTTAGTGCTGGTCTACGATAATCATCCGAATGTGCCTACTCCTCCAGACTTACACTCAGGCAAACCGGATAGAAACTGCCAACAAGAACTCCATTGGCATCGATTGATAGCCACATCTTACAGTCTCCCCTACCATCCACAGGGGGATCGCGCAGTTCCCACCATAGAAGGCCAGTTCCGCCGAAAGTACCCAGAGTTGTCGTAGTCTCTTTCATACCCCTCTGCCAGGCCAAAGGTCGGCCACCTCTCTGCTTCCGCCAGTCTGAATTGGGCACGGAAACCAGCACTCCTTGGTGAACAGTGGCTTGGCATGCACAGTACATGGCCTAACCAACGCAACTTTTGGTGCTGGACGCAGTCCTCAGTTGAGGTCCTTGTTGCGTAACCCAGCACCTGCTTTCTAACTGTTTGGTTGCGGACTCCCCGGAACCAGCCTACACAAACTATGGTTCTGAGACAAAGGTTACCGAAGACCTGAAGGCGCCTCTGTTCCGGGTTTCGACCAGGTCAAGTCTTACAGCCATACAACAAAACAGCCCATACTGTAGCCTGATACATACGTCCCTTGAGCTTCAAGGATATACCGCTTTGACGCCTCACATTGACAAACACCACCCGAGCTTTAGAGATTCGTGTATTGACTTCATCTGTCACATTCCAACAGGAACTAATACGATTCTCAAAATAAGTAAGATGATTCACAACTTCGAGTACCTCTTATAGGATTGCAAATGGATAAAGACTGGGCATCCTTGTACGGGACATTTTGGAAGGCTCTCCGTATAATGCCACTCCCGGAAGTCTGAGAACAGAAAGAACTTACCATGTTCCTTGCTGGACAGCTATTTTAAGGAGAACAGACCGATCGGCCGAATGGGATGCGCCTTGGAAATCCAAAAGACGATTCTGATAAAATCGTCTGACTTCCCGTTCTTTCAGTCCCTCAGTTGCTAGGCTATTTGTTTGCCTCGCGGGCGGCCCTGGAAAACTAAAGAGAAGACCTCAGGCGAGCGCATAGTCAGAATCCACAAAAATTCCCCAAAACGAGCCTCACTCAGTTGTTGATCCACAACATTGGTAACTGATGGCGATGTGGTCAATTTTCTTTCATGGCTGGCACGGCTTCGTAGCCAGTTGACTTCGGTTATTTCCTTAGGTAGTACGGATGATGCAGTTGTTCACCGTTGTGTGTACTTACAGTTCAGTCTGGTTCAGCTTTTTAGCTCAGAAATCTTGTCCAGAAGTGCGGCCGTTCGGGCTGCTAGAGCCCCGATCACCGATGAAAAGGAGAACAACAGAATGAGGGCCATAGGTTGGAGGCGATGCCCCGATCAGTTCATTGACGTTGAGTGATTCTGTTTGTCGAGCGTGGGAGGGGTTGAGAGCTGCATAGTTGAAGGCGATAGCTTTGATGCAGAACCGCCATTGGCTGCCTTACACATGGTCACTAGCCATTGGTTTGTTTCATCCCGCGGTCCCTATCGGGGGAAATGGCAGTTACCAGCGCGACTGAGTTGATTAGTAGGGGCTTTCATGCTTCGTTACCAAGCCATGGACTGACCGCCTCTCGACTGTCTCCATCCGATAAAAGACTGGGCGAAGGGGGCCGTACGAGGCAAATGGTGATCTGATTTATGAAGTTCATGGTCTTAGCAGCGTCAACCATGGAATGTGGCCGGCTGATGAGTTGATGGAGAATGTACTTACCTGAAAACCATCTGGCGTACCTCAGCATTATTGATCTGATCTTTCCACTAGGCCTGTTCAATGCTTCGGAGGTACCGGTGGTCAAGCGCTGAGAACCATTGACGGTCTTCCACACGCAGCGGCCACGTCTCTAATCCATAAAATAGGATAGATTTAGCTCGGAGTTGTACACTCTATCCCTGACAGTCAAGCTGATGCCATGTCGGCGCCACGGATATCGGAGGTTAGCAAACGCTGCCGTGGCCTAGCGAGCTCAGAAAGTAATTCCTTCCGCCAATCCGCCTGTACTCATGCAGCTGCCCATGTAAGCAAACGTATCTACTTTATCGATGGGTTCACCCACAAGCATGAGATCTCTGTTTAATCCCATACAGTCTTGCAGCGCCGTCACGAAGAGACTGGACCTTACCGTGGCGTAACAATGATAATAATCGTTCACTTGTAACACCCTTTCGGTGCCTAGCTGTCATGACACTAGAAGGAAGCACGAGGGATGGGATACTGCCAGGTTACCCAAGCCCAGACAGGAGAAGTCTCGAAGCAGAGGCCGAGTTCGAACCATGGCCTTCCGGTCCTTAAGCTGGCGCCTTAAACACTGAGCCATCTCGAGCTCATTGAGCTATACTCGGGCTGTCCGTGCGACACTCGCAGAATCTCTCATACCAGGTTGGTCAATGTTTAGAGGTCTGACGAACACAGTCTGCTGATCCTCCAGGTTGGGGTTGGAACGTGTGTGGCGACTTGTGTAAAATTGAAGTGCACTTGCATTACCCTCCAAACACTGCTACCTTGCGGTTGAGCCAAAGGCTTTGTCTGGGGACCCTAATCGTCCTCCCTTCTAGGTGTGGGCGCTCTGGCAGTATCTCAGCCCATATTCGACCATGAATTGCACGCACAAATAACCTCGTGCCACATCGGCCGTCGCGTGGCGCCATCGCCTTACGTGCCGCATACAGCAGAGCGGGTAAGCGAAAACAAGCTACTACTGACGCCTTCTTTCCTTCTCTTTCACATGTTTTGCTTCTCCCTCTCCCCACTCCAATAATAACTCTCTCCTTGTCAGCCCAGCGGTTAGAACTGATGACCCCGTTCGACGTGCATCGGTTTTGCGATCAACATCTGCGCGTTATCCCGCAATACTATCCTCAGGCGTCTCGAAATCAATCTTCAGGCCTCGACATCCAGTCTATCTGTCAGTCCAGCACCANTCACAGTAAGATTTTCAAATAAATCATGACTGTACGGCAGTGAAGCATCATTGTTCAACACTGACTTCATGCTGTCGATGATGATGTTGTGCAGCAACATTTTACGCTTTACAGAGGCGAGGCGCATACCGAACTGTGCAGGAAAATTGACAGATGAACCGCACAGAGACCATCATCAACAGGTATCCAGTCAAGCAAGGATCCTTCCACAAGATTATTTAGGACGGTGCGACCCCCGCACATCCTGGTGCTGCGGTCCCTGGGTCGCCAGAGGTGCGCAGCCGAAAGCCAGTGAAGAGTGACGAGGCAGTTAGGTCAACCACTGCGCTTGTATTTTTAATTGTTGTTTCTGATACACAGGAAACAGCATTATCGAGCGAGTCCAGTGTGAAAGCAGGGACAGATTATTGTCCTGCTTGCTCCTGAGTGTGATCATTGAAGGCAGCCAGTTAGATTGGAAGTTGAGGCTTGAAGATCGATTTCGAGATACCTGGGGCCTTCAGCATTGGCTGACGCGCAAGTTTTTTGGCCAAACGGTTGCAGTCCTAATGGATGGCCCTACAAAGACAGTTATTGATGGGGTGGATGAGAGGAAGGTATGTGGAAGAGAAGGGAGGCGTCAGCAATAGCTTGTTTTCGCTTACCCGTTTTGCTGTATGCAGTGACCCCGCTGAAGACACCACGCGACGAACAATGTGTCGTGTGAACATTTTAGCTTCGGAATCATGATTGCGCATGGGATGATATACTGCCAGGGCTATTGCAGACGATATGTTGACTTTACCTTGCGTGTTGCGTGCTCTAACCCCACGTAGTATGAAAACTCGCTGTCGTTTGTCTGACATTTTTGCTTTGTTTTACTTCAATAAACAAAATTACGACCAGTGTAGCCGACTGCTTCATTGCAATATTCGAACCCAATCACCACATCAATGTGGTAGCTCCTCATCGAGCCACCTATTTATTCTGCTCGCTTTCAGTGCTCACGCACCTCTATATATGTGCAAGATCCACACAAAATTTCCCCACACAGCCCATTTCGAATCTTTCTAATGCTCAACTTTCGTAGTTCGGGTGGTTCTTGCCACATTTGCCTACCTCATATGTACACACTACTGCTTTCTTATCATATTTCAGATTCTATACCTTCTCAGAACAGTGAAATCGAACCTAGTATTTTTCATCTCTTGCTTCAATTTCTTGGGTCAGATAATCAGCGTACTGGGCATGAATACGCGTTGTTCAGTTGACCATTTTATCCCAGCTGATAGGAAAAAAATATCGTTCAGCTGTAACACCCTTTCGGTGCCTAGCTGTCATGACACTAGAAGGAAGCACGAGGGCTGGGATACTGCCAGGTTACCGAAACCTAGACAGTTGAAGTCGAGAGGCAGAGGTCAGGTTCGAATCACGAACCTTCCGGTCAGTAAGTTCGCCCCCTAACTACTGAGCCATCTCGTCCCCAGCTGATAGGAGCCACTGGTCCGTTCTACACTTCAATGTATTACACCTTGGTTTATTGTATAGGAGCTTCTTGCGCTTCTCAAGGACCTCCTATGAGGTACTCGGTATGTTCCAACAGCACCATGGAATCACGAAAGCATTTACTGCGCGTACTGTGTAGCTAGTGACCAGGAATGTAATGAATTCATGTGCCTGTCATGGTTGTTTCTAAGACACTCTGCCTTCTCAGCCGTTCCTATCGTATCTATAATGCTTTGTTGCAGTTTTCTTGTACTGGGTCGAATCGTTTGCTGTGGGTTGATTGGATCTGTTTTCGTTTCAGCTTTGGGGGCCGACTATTTCACCTAGCGTTCCATAATGTCCATCAGCTCCATCACTTTACTCAGCTTGACGGATCAGACAAATTACATTGACGGCAAGAAGTGCACGGTATGTTATCAGCAGCTTACGGTTCTTGTGGTTGAGTCACTGTTTTTACTTCGATCTATTTCGTCTACCTTGTTTTTTCTCCTGGCTGCTGTGTTCCATTAGCATATTGCCTGCACACCTGGTGTTTGTGATTCGCCCTTTTATGCTTCATAAACACTGAATAGTACTCCTTTTTCATAGGTGGTCTCACACTGAATGCCTACTGGGTAGTGAGTACGATACCTTGACAACCTCGTGCACTGCTAGAACCGTAGGACTTGGACTACATATGCAGGATACTCAATCATATAATCAATATCCCAGGCTGTAACATTAATCGAAGCTTCACTGTATCTCCATAGTGTGGGAACGACCATATGTTTAGTTCCGTGTGTAGCCAAGTATTTGATTTTTTTAAGGAAATCTGTTATGCTTGTGTGCATGTTATATTTTGTTCGTGTGTTTGGCATCCACTCAGTTCAGTCCGGTTTCAGTTTATCAGCTAAAAGCCATCTACCAAGGCTGCGCTGTACTTGAGTGAGAAAAACTATAAAAAAACACGTTGGTTCCATTTGCCACAGTTTCGGTCACCGGAAAATGGGAGAGTAGGAAGGATGTAGTCAGGAATTGGATAAGATGACGTAGTCATTTAGATGGTGCTGAGTCAGCCTAGTTGTCCGAATGAATAGGAAATTGGGTAGCTACGCATTGATGGCGATAGTTTTGACACAACAGTGCCAATGACTGTGTGAGTTAACTATACCTGCCAGTAAGATTAACCATTCATGTGTTGAGTCCCGGGGTCGTCATCCAAGGAGGAAGAGGTTGCTTTCATACTTCGTTGTCAGATCATAGACTTCGCTGGTTTCCATCTAGCGCATTGCTGCGCGAAACAAGCTCTTCAAGATGGGCGGTCCTCTGGCGTGCGAGGTGTATATGCCAACCAAGGTAACTTATGAAGCTTGAGTAGCCCACCCATCGCACTAGAGTGCCCTCTTCCTATAACCTTCTGGCGTACCTTAGCATTTCCACCCAGATTTTACCACTTGTAATTGCCGAGGATAGAACACCGCGAGCTTTCATACATTCTTTGTACGTAGAGACCACATTTCCCATTCATAGCGCAGTATATGTGGCGTGGTTGCAGGTTATACTCTGTCCTTGACAGACGAACTGACGTCACGCCGGCGCCATAGGTGTCGAGTGTTGGCAAAAACTACCCCTGGCCTTCCGATTCAATGAGTCTTGTCTCTTCTCTCCCGTCTTCCACCAGTGCTTCAGGTTCTGCACAAGTGGCCAGATGAATAAATCTTTCTATCACATCGACTGGCCTGTTTAGGTTTGATTTCACTTACTAATGTAGCAGCACTTCACAGGTGTAGGTGCATGTCAAACCGCGTGGCAGAATTACTTAGGTTATCTAAAATGGCATGCATATCTGGGGAACGGGAACCAAGGAAGGCAATAACATCTGTTTACTGAGCAAACGCAACGGTTAATTTCGATCCCCGAGGTTTCAGAGGCAGGTAGACAGTGTTCAAGTAGTACATCAGTAGCATATTTCAGGAGAGATGGTGCGAGAGGACAATCTTGTCTTACACCACTGAAGGTGGTAAACTCAGGCGACGGAAGTTGATCAAGGAGAGGCTTCCCGTCACCTCTAGAAACTCAGTTTATTAGGCAAAATCACTGTTTTTATTAGTGTCCGAACCCTGCATTGGTTATTCGACTTCACATGATTGTGACTGATTCGGTTCTTGATTAGTCCTTTAATACCTTATATCGGGCGACCGTTTATTGTTCGTAGTCGTTCCTCAGAAGAACTTCGTTGCTCCTCTTGATCGTGCCTCCACCTTTCACTTCGTGTGAGCGTACCAACACTCTGCCTTTACGTTTTCTTTTCTGCACAATTTAGGGTTTTTAGGAACACTTTGTACCCATACTTCCTCATTCCTCCGGGTCAGTTAGTCGGTGCGCGCTTAGATCGTATTACGTCTTCTGAGCTCCCCTCAGCTCCAGTCTCTCGGCAACGTACGTATTGTTCAGCGATTTAGGAATTCTGTGTACTTCGGCCAAATATCCTTTGAGCCGGTCTGTGTCCGATGTATGCCGTTGGGATGTTTCGTTGCTCCAATAGCATGGGGCACGAGCTATAGTCATAATACGTGTTGCTACTTTATTCCCCGACTATGTTTTGCTACGATATGGGTTGCCAGTATGACGACCGAATTTCCATTTCACGCCGATTTTTTGAAACCCCTCACCTGTAAACCGTGGCCAGTTATATGAGTACAGTAGCTCTGGAATACCGTGTCTAACAAAATGTGAACACATGCAGTTGACGGCAGTTGTTGTATTGACGGTTGTCAGCGACTCAACCTCACCGTAATGGTTTGTCATAAATAGGTATTGCTTCTTGACATGCATAAACAGGCCCACTACAACTATTTATCAGGGCCGAGGTGACACCCCGAGAGAAAGCACCGGCTCCTTCAACTGCTTTTGGTTCATGTGCTCGACCTAACTTACACCGCGTTATGTATCCCTTTATTTGGATAGTCATACCAGGCCAGTAAACTAGTTCCTGGACCCGGTGGAGGATGCCGTTGATACCGGAATGTACTGTATATACTTTCCTCATCATGTCTCTTCTGAACTCCGTCGGCACCGCTGTACGATCGCCCTTAAGCTGCATATCCTGTTCGATGGAGAACTGGTCATGATCGTTGTGGGGGCGGGGACCTTCAAGTGCTTTGGTACTTCTGCTTTATTTCGCGGCCAGCCGTTAGTAAGCAGTTGGGTTAGCTCCCTCACAACAGGGTCACGCTTCTTTTATCTTTGATCAGTTAGCTTCAGTTATTGGTATGAATTCAGTGGTCGTAGTTGATTTTTCACTTCCTGGAACGTAAGTACTGTACAATGTGTCAGGAATGTAGAAGTGCGTTCTTTGTTGGTAGGATAACTTATAATCGTACTTTTGGAGTTGGGTCTGGATCCTCCGCAAAAGTTTTGGTACTTCACTCAATGACCTATTGACTATGTTGATTAATGGTTTGTGGCCATTAAGCACAGTGATTTTCCTACCGGACGTATGCAATGGAATCGTTTTTGAGCGAAGACCACAGTTAAGGGCTCCTTTTTGGTCTATGCATAGCTCCTTTTTGCCTGGTTCAGACTGCCACTGCTGTACTCTGCAAGTTTCCTTTGGTGCATAAGAACCGCTCCCAGGCCAACTTGACGGCTGTCGCACTGAATGACGAGAACTGATTTCGGGTCGGAGTACAAAAGTACAGGAGTTCCAGTTACTGCTTTCTTAATCCCAAGACAGCACCTTTACCGCTCACCCCAACAGTGGAGTCCCCTTGTGTGTGAGCTTGCTGATCGGATTCATGAGACCAGCCGGTGGTGGTATAAAACGTCTTGAATAGTTGACCGTCGCGTTTAGTGTTACCAGGGCCTTTGGATTTTTCGATATTCAGCACACAACAATATTAACAACCACTGTCCGTACCCTGGGGATCGAGTCCGAACCTACCACCCAACTCTTCTTGCTCAGTCGTCCGACTTAGGCGTTCATACCACCCGCCAGAACGACTATCCGTTATTCTTGCTGAAGCAGTCGTGACGGATCTCGATGAAACTCGTCTTTCTCAGCTTCAGAACTGTAATCTATGGGGATGTGTGTTGACGTGACAAATAGGCACCGTTTGCTGATTCTACTTGCTTTGATCCTAATTAAACCAGACAACCGTACAGCGTGAAGACAGTCGTTCAGTGGGATCTAGTCCAGTAAAGCGCTTTCATTCCTGTGGCTGAGTGCAATTCCCATGTCATTGGCACCACTAGCCATTGTACCAAACTCCCCAGGTACCCGAAGAGTGGAGCGTGAAACATCTGGGTTCGTTGTAATCAACTTAAAGTGCATGGCTGAAATAGGGTCTTGTAGGTCTGGTTTAGGGAAACAACATAAACAGACAGAAGAGGAAAGCAAGATTCAAGTAAGACATGCCCAATTGGACCGATAGTGTGAATATGGGAAGCTGGAATGTGGACCAGATGTTTTGAGTTTACCAAGGGGGTTATTCTGGTTTGTTTTACTGGGTGATGCCTTAGGAACGGAAAGTTGCTAGGGAACTGGTAGATGGATTGACATCAATGGACCAATTGAAGGGTGGGGGCGGGTCGGGGTGAGAATTGGCAAACGATTAGCTCAACAGGCGGATTACACTTACCGGTTTCTTAGGTTGAGGAATGGGTTTTGTTTGAGATACCCTCTTGAGCAGTTGATGCAAATCTGACCCAGAAGATAGTGGTACGGGACCCTGCCCGTACCATCTAACTCAATAATCTGACCCACAAGACGGTTTGGGGGACAGCATCACTGCTTCCATAAATATAGGCATGCTGACAGCCTGGAGGAAACACCTTACTAACATCGCCCCCCCCGCGCAAACAACAGCACGAGTTGACCCCCAGACCGGTCTCGCTACTCTGTGTGTTGTAACTCCCCTTTTGGCTTTATTTCATGGTTGCGCCTTGTGGCACTGAGTTCCAGTCAGTGTATCCCGTGAGAACATCGGAGTACTCAAGCCCGACCACCACATCAATGTGGCAACTTTTGGTCGGGTTTGGGATACCATCCTCACTCAGAGACCGTGATGCCTCACGATGCCTCACAACGCACCTATCGTTGAGATTCTACTCACCACCACTTTGAATTTTTCCTGACACTAGTTACAGTGTTCCCTACTCGTAGGGCGTTTTCATTGGGTCTTGTATGCTGTCTAGACAAACTATTGTACAACAATGCATTGTTCCGGTTTACTTGCAGACTTGCCAATCTGGGCTGAATATTTAACAATAAGGAATCTGTGGAGTCTACAAGCTAGATTAAAAAGCATCTACAGACTTACCGTGTTGGCCTACCTTAGGCAACTGACCATAATAAGGGCGTAGATGTTTCCGATGATTTTCACTTTCGACATCTTCATTCATGACCGAAGACCTGTTCGAAAGACGCATCCTGTTGCTGGTTCGTACGCCGTCTTGTCCTTTACTGCCTATCACTAATCAACACTACGTTCCACAGCCACCTATTACAAACCAACATTCCAACAGCTCCGCCCTGTCCATAGAAAGATAACATACTCAATTTCTGCCGAGTTCCTAAACTTCGGATAAGCGCATTTGAGCTGTCGGGCCTAAATTCAAGGAGCTGGATCTCCTGCTGAGGAGCTCACATTTTGACCTCTGAGTATCAGGGTTCCCTTCCGGATGTGGTGCTCATCTTTTTTATCTTCATTCTTTTTAGTGTCGATGATTAGCGGCCACTCATACTGAGTATCTAGGTATGAAGACCTGACTCGTAGAGGTTTTTGGCGGCTTTATTTGCCATGTATGTACTCCACACGCGCTCAAATGGTCGTAAAATGGAAATTACTGGAAGCGACTGTCAACACCAATACAACCATTTCCAAGTGTTCTTTCGAACTTTTCTGACATTCTAGTCTATCCAGTGCTAGTGAAGAAGGATTGCTAGTCAGAAATTGCCAACTCGTTTTTTCCCGCTTTATATGATCCGTTGATCCATCCCTCCTTTTTATACGAACTTTCGGTTCCTAATCTCCCATTTCTTTCACTGCATCCTCAAGTTATTCGCTGTGCGGTTCCAAAGTGATGCCAAGGAGTGGTGTATGGTTAAACAGCTTGGAGATTTTAATCTGCTTCTAAACGCAGTGAGTTTATTACCTCGTTTCCCTGACGCTCTCTAAAGCTGCGGTTAACGTCTACCGATTGCAAACTAAAGCTACCTACAAAAAACATGTTTGATCCCAGCTTCGGGAGAAAACGACTTAAGCAACTGAAAGCTTTCATAAATGATCTCATCACGGATCCACAGTATTTGGAACAGTAAGTTATGTTCACCATTACCATCCACCTACGCCTCTCCGCTTTCCAGGGATTGTGTCAAGAAATTTTTGGGATTGGATCAACTGTGTCCTCCTGGTCTGCCCCTGGTAGGTTGAATTGCATCGATTCCAATTTGTACCTTCAAGACAGCTCAAGTAGATATGGAGACAACGGAAGCCAAACGGTTTGTCCTTGCTTTGTTTCCCCTGAATCCTGCGACTTCATTTGTAGAGCAATACCAGAGGATTTTGTGCTTGTGAAGAAGATTGGAATGGGAGCTTTTGGTCAGGTCAGTGGTTCCTCGTTTCTGGCGTGCATTATGCGAATTTGTTGCATGGTGTACCGCGCACGTTTCAGCACGGCAGTACTGCATTCCATAAGCTTGGCGATAAGGTTTCTTCTTTGCTTTGCTTTGCTTTTGGTTCGTGTGAGAAAAATGAAAAGATCAAGTCCACGTTAACCTCTTTTATTCACTTCTTGATGGTTGCACATCTGTATTCGTTTAGGTCTATCTTGCCAACTCTCGCACCACCAACGGAGTCTTTGCAATCAAAGTGTTAAAGAAAAAACAACAAATCGAGCGTCCCAGTGGCGTGCAGCAGGTCATGAGTGAACGGAACGTCCTGATCAAAAGTTTACAGCATCCATTCCTCTGTAAGCTACGCTACACGTTCCAGTCAGCATCGATGCTGTTTTTTGTTATGGACTATGTGAATGGTGGAGAGGTGAGCTGATGTCTGGGTTTATTGAGGAACTATGCTGTTGCATTGTATGTGATACACTTTCTTCTTCCAAACCATAGCTAGTAAGTATGAAATGCCTGTTAATAAATGGTCTTATTGGATTCCTCTTTGGTATATGACACTAAAAATCTCGTGAAAGGTCGCGTGGTTCATTCGATTTCAGCCTGTCATGTTGGATTGCGTCAATCAGTAGGATACTCTCCTCCCCGTCATGTTGACCAAACTAGGATATCGTGATGATGAACCTTTCGCCTTTAAGCAGTTCACATCATGATTGACACTCTGGACCAGTATTTGATCTGTATCCCAATGAAACTACAGTATTTGCAGTAGATTGGCCGTGCCATGAATGCCAGTGTAACTTTTTCAGGAATGGTTGTGTTTTACCAGGCTATTTTCTGTTAGTATGTATCGTGGTGCGGACAGAACAGGACGTGGGAACTGGCTCATCATCATCATCACTGTCAGCTGTAAGAACCGCGTACTTATCGTACAGTGGTTGTAGCTGCCACAGTTTCGTTCACCGATGATTTGGAGAGGTGGGGTAGGTAGCTGCGCATTGGAGGCGGGAGCTGATAAATTGGTGCGTAAATACAGCACTGTCAGTGGACTGTTAAGTGGGGGAATTGGGAAGGGAGCTATGCAGTGAAGGCAATAGCTTGGATGCACGAGCGCCACTGAGGGCGCGACTGAGCCATGTCTGACAATGTCTCCAACCATTGATGTGGCCCGTCTCGGGGTCCCCATCCAGGGATACGACAGTGACCAGCGCAACTGAGTTTGCTAGTAATGGCTTTTATACTTCGCTTCCAAGTCATTGCTTGACCGCCTCTGGCTCGTTTCCACCCTTCACGTGGTTGTGCGAAAAGAACCCTTCGAGGAACTGGTTATGGACTGCTTAATGGTCTAAGCGATCTATCAGGTGCATCAGACACCTGACTCACCATTCATTAGACTCTCACGACACGAAATCAATGGATCTATGGTCTCTATTCGCTCCATCCCTTTCTGTGGTTTAGGTTCCTTTGTTTTCATTTCACTCTTCGATCAGCTTTCTCTTTTGGGCCTCACTTTCATTACAGAATCCGCAGCCAACCTAAGTGTGGTTGAGAAACTCAACCGATTGGAATATTTTGAACGAAGATCCGATTGTTATACCTTGTGACCATTGAGGAGTATGATCAACGCAGTATAAGCATTGCTGAGTACAGCATAGTTCAGTTTTCCATGTACACCGGTTGAAGCTGGCAATGCTCTGCTTACCAGAAACAGGGGATAACGACGGGAGGATGACTGCACATTGGAATCAACAACATGCTGAGTTCATTAGCACCAAGGGGAGGAGGGGAATCTGAACGGCTATACTTTGAAAGCGATACTTTTAATCCATACGTCCCACCTGCTCTGTTTGAACCATGGGAATCAATGTGACTAGCAATAGGTGTCTTGCTCGAAGAGTCCCTTCCGGGAAGACGGTGGTTTTCTATACGACTGAGTTTACTGGTCTAGGCTTCAGCATATCTTCATCACTTTTACGCTATTTTCACAATTCCTGTGGCTAGGCGAAAGCAACTCTGTTTGCTAGGTGGTCCTGTGACATATAATATGCAAGTCTTAACCAGCATAGTTTGTGGGGCGTATCTGGCCTTTCTGTTGTGAACGAATCGCTTTCAAAAGTCATCCGACGTAGCTCAGCTTTGATGTTCCGATGCTCCCACGAGACCCAAGCAGTATCACTGCTACATCACTGTCCATAAACATGGACATGCCGTTTGTCTTTAAACCCCTGTCGCAGAGGACAGTATGACTTAACATCCAGCCCCTAGTGTACAATTTTTCAAACCTCCTTGGTTTTTTTGTACTGGCATGGTCCAACCTTGAGAGACGAAGATCCAACCAGTGACCCGCTGGTTTGCCGGTAATCAAGCGTGACCATCACGTCAAAATGGCCGCTTCTAATATGTTCGATCTTTGAGATATCGCGATACATTGAATAGACGTAATACACTACTCATAAGGTTACTGAAAACTTCGACAGCCCCCGACCGGTTTCGCCCTTTTTGGGGCTCATCAGTTAGGTGCAGTCCCCGAGTTTCCAAACCCGAATTGCACGAAATTTGCATATCAATTTGGTTATGTGGGAGACTCACCTGGAACCTAGCTGAATCTCCCGTTTGTGATAAAGGGCAAAACCGGTCGTAGGTTGCCGAAGGGTTTTCAGCAACCCTATGAGTAGTGTATTATGTTTATGTTGGATCTTTGTTTTCCGAATTCTTTAAGGCACATAGTTAAGTATGAACATTTTTCCTAGCTAGTCTTGCTCGATTGAAATCAGCAAAACAGAGTAAACCGTTGTACTCTCATTCCTTCGTCTACTATTGTCCGCTTCGTCGGCAGCTGTATTCCTATATCCAACGTGAACGGTTTACGGAGGAGCGGGCCAAGTTCTATGTGGCTGAAATTGCTTGCGCGCTTGGCTATTTGCACTCCGAGAAGATCATTTACCGGTGAGTTTTTGTCTGTAATATCATGTTTTCTAAAATGTTGATCGCAGCTAACTCCCTCGTGATAGACCATCTCCCGAAACGCAGCACGAACTGTTCCGTTGAACAGTTGTCACTCGCTTGCTGATTCACGCCAACATTGGAAAATGGGCACATGAACTGTACCGTTCCATAGGACCTTGGACTTATGAACTTCTGAAACACTATACCTGACTTGGTTCTGGTTCGGGATACACTAAACCCGAATGGATGGAACAAACTGTGGTATCTGAATGCGGACTGTGTTACATAATAATAATAATGGTACTAATACTACTACTCGTAATAATAACGATAGTAATAATTTGATGTAGTACTAAGGATAAATTAGCTGAATAATAACAACAGACGCAACGGCAACTAGCGAACCGAATAATAAGAAAATAGTTAAACGCGAATCAAGGTAGGCAGGTTCACACCCGTTGTTTTTACATGCCAAATTATTCGAAATCAGCATGCGGAAAGCAGCGAATGTTGCACGTAGAATTCCAGTTGAACTACAAGGGCTACTACTCGTGAGGTGCAGTGCGTTGCATTTTAACAGGTTCTCAGCGAAACATGTATTTCCAAGGTTTTTTTGAACGCCATGACGTTTTTCATTTGCTTAATTCGGTCGGTTTGCACACAAATTGGGAATGACTAGGTGGTGTGTGCAGTGCTTGTTCTGTGTGTGATAACACTCGGCTGTGTACGTCGTCCTCAAGAGCTAAACCGTTCGTATCTCCGAGACACGACTGCTTCTGTACATCGTAGCACGTGGAGAGTAGCGTGCAGGAGACTATAGATTACCAAATACAAAATTAATAAAATTATTTATTTCATCTGGAACCTATGTTGTATTTCTGGAATCGCACGTGTTACCTGCTCTACTCGCTCTACTTCCTTGAACTTTTGCGAATGAACTTTGAAACATGTAATCCTTTTTGCCAACTACCCTGTTGATAATTTTCTTCCAGAAGAGTGCTGATGCAATGGGATACCAGGCTATTCTTATCGACAAAACGTTATTTCTCATGTTTCTGCCTCGTAGTACTTTCGTAACATGGTGATTTTTGCTGCATACTCCTGGGAAGCTACGCAACCATTTTTTGAGAGAGCGTTTTCGTGATCAAATCCATGACGTTCATGTTTTGTCTGATCTCCTAAGCGATCTCAAACCCGAAAATATCCTATTAGATGGTCAGGTGAGCCATACATCCCGTCCAGTCCCTGCTCCCTATTTAGCTGAAATCCCGTTTTCCGATTGGTGCCGAGTTGATTATACATTTTACAATGTGTCGCTGTAATGAAAGTCCCGCGTTTATATGTATTTAACAGCAGTTTATGTTGTAGCCCAGCTGTCTATCTGTGTAGCACGCATCCTCAGCCCTTTTTCTTTCCCTGCTGCTTTCCTCCACGCAACCCATGGCCGCTTTGTTGCGAGCTGGTTCCATGTAGACGCCACTTTTTCGGTGGATATCCTTGTTATAAATCGTTGTTGTGCTGAGTTTTGATTGAAAAATAGATTTCTTTTATGAAAGACCTGTGGTACCCACGAAAATGAAGTTCTGATTGGTAGAGGGATTAATCTTATGCCGAATTCCGGTTTTGAATTCGGCAACTTGCATTTG
>SJOL01010839.1:1046122-1093924 GCA_004794785.1 Opisthorchis felineus | reverse complement strand
AACTTTACTATTAGCTTGTTCTGGAACGCACCTCTGGTAAATTGGCGATACGATCGTATAGGTGCTTTTCGGTCACCTTTCATGCACTCCCGTTTTTCGGTTTAAGTGGGCTAGGAGACCAAGTCTCATAGTGGCGGGCATCGTAGTGGGAACCTTCTCACAATGCAGTTGGATGACGGTGTTTCGTTCCTATTGAGACCTTCTTATTCACGCACCAAAGTGGCTTCAACAAGGCTTGAGCCGTTACAGCAAAGACCTCTTGGTGTCCGAGAAGATGACCTTATCATGTTGTTGCTGTTTGTGTGCCCCTATGACCCACTAAGCCATACTGCGGGAGAGCTTCACAGTGACAACCACAGGGTTTATACCGGGTTGGAACACCAACCGCGATTAGTTGCTTAAAAATTTGTACTACTACGGAATTATTGTGGCACTCACCCGTTGCCTTGTGGTCAAGCCTTTGAGCCAGGGGTTGGAGGGTCCTGATCGATCTTGTTGGTGCCCTGAGAGTATCCTAGCCGGCGTACACCCATGAGCTCCACAACCAAAGACACTCTCATGCGTCGCGTAACTCTATCAGCCAGGTCGCCTTATTTGCTGCACATAGTAGTGCGGTTAAACGAAAATAGGCTACTGCTGACGCCTCTTATACTTCCAACTATCTCTTCTCACCAACTCCATCTCACTGTAGAAAATCTCCGCTGATCCCAGCACCAGTACTGACAGTTTTATTCGTTTTGCATCACCCCTGGTGGTAATTTCTGCGTTTCCGTCTTCATTAACAGCCCCAAACATCTGGAAATAAAATTCTAAGCCCCAAAAGACGGTCTACTTAGCTGTCTCTAATATTCGCATTCTGAAGCAGGCAGAGCAACAAGATCCTATTGTCCGTACAACCACTGCATTGATGCATATTGTCTGTAAGAAGCAAGAGTCCAGAACACAAGTACTGTATTTGAAATGAATACCCTGTCGCTCATTTCCTGCTTCGAGGTGTGCCAAACACCCCGCAACTCAAACAGATTACATTGCCATCAGTTGCTGGTGGTGAGGATCGACCACTACCTGACGCCGCTTCTGAAATACCTGTATGGACTACAATACGGCACTTAATTGCGATTTTCAAGATTGCGTACACTTCCCATAGCAGTTCAGAAGTCAGACTCATTAGAACCTAGTCTTCCAACCTCTGCTTACCGTTATCGAGTGTTAACGAGCATTTGACGCCCGAATATCTACCTGCAGCACAGCCCAACCGGCCTCTTCCAACTCCTGGATCTCTGATACGACTGTGCTTCTACAGCAGACCCGATGATCTATTCCCTCCGGTTGCAATCGCAAAACAACTAGATTCGTCACCCAACGCCGGGTAAAGCTCACTGTGTGCGTAGGCCGGGAAGCTTGGTTGATCCAGAAAACCTCAGAAATAGAAAACGAAAAAAGTCGGAAATATCCTTAGTTTTGTTCTACTTGACTCTTTTAGCAGCTGTTGGGAGGTCTCTTGTCAGTAAGCCATCAAGCACCGCATTGGCTCTAATATCCAACGAAGACGGACTTGTGGACAACTGAGCAGTTGTTCACCTGCTACTTCCCATCTGGGCTGTCGACCATTGACTGAAACCTGAACCGTAAATATGGGGCCCTCTGAAGTGTTCGAGTGTATGATCCTACTCAATCGTCACCGTGCTATTTCCATCCACTCATTGTGTCAATCGGTCAGTGTTTCTAACAATTCGTGTGAACATGAACTGTCCCTCATTTTTGCATGCTTCCAAGAGTATGAGAGTGTATGGAGAGCTCTCTAAAAGCTTCCCTACAACACGTGGTGTCCGGAAAGCATCCATAATACCTCGATTTTTGCTGGACGTCGCCATCGATGAAGCTATTAGATGAACGCCAGATGGCCGGACTGGTGTTTGGACAGCTTCTGGTGCGACCCTTATCAATATAACCCTTGAAGACTAAGGCCAAGCACAAACACCTAAATAAACTAGTCATCATACTATATCTTTATCATATCATATCATATCATACTATATCTTCGCACCTAAAAATGTCAAACTCATGCTCTATGACGTGCTGTCTCTGAACATGTCTCTTTCGATTGAAGGAGAAGCAATGGAACTTGTGGAGAATTCTACATACCTCGGTAGTTGTGTTAGCTCTGACGGAAGTGTGCCTGATAAAGTCAGCTGACCATTCCAAAAGGTGCAAACCATGTATGACAACTTATGTCGCTTACGGTACAAAAAAGGCATATCACTGGGTCTCAAGGGTTGTATGTACCAGGCTACAATAGGGACGGTGTTGTTGTATGTTTACGAGACATAACCTGGGCTGGCAGATGATCTGGAGCGTTTTCGGGCTTTTGATATCCGTTGTCTCAAAGGCGTTGCTTAAATCGGATGGCGTCAACGAATTTGTAACGAGATAACTGGAAATCTGGTGTTAGTGTGGCGGGTGCATTAGTCACAGGAATCATTCAGCACTATTAAGTGCGGTAGAACTGCCATGTGTTCCCCGTGACTCCTTAAGAATTGCGCAAACTGTTGGGTGTGTAACGTGTGACTTGACAGAAAGGTGTTAAAGAGATTACAAGGACCTTGGCCATTTTCGGTGCTGTCAGGATGTGGTTGGCCCGACCTCTGCTTGCCTGAAGGCGTTGCAAGAAATGGCGTCTAGCCGATGTCAGTAAAACTTGGGCTGTCAGCTTCTTTCCAGATTGTGTGATTAACCGTTGAAGGGTGTAGCACTTCAAAGTGCTTGCGTTAGGATGGTGCTGCGTCCCTTCCCTATTCAATCTTTCTTTTCACTTTTGGCCCTTAATATAGTTAAACAAACGTTGTAGTTATACGACAGTGAATGGTCAGTGTCAACACTGATGTTGCTGTCTCTGGTGATGTTTCAATGCATAAATCGACAAAAGTGTTTGAAATCATAAAGAAACGCAGGTCCGCGTTGCGCGCACCTCGCAAATGAACGCGAGCTTACTAGGCGACTAAATTTGCATTTTTACGGCGGTAGATTACTTGACAGCGATGCACAAACAATGAAATGCCACCCAACTTTCCAAGCGTATCGGCCTACGTTGTTTGAAAAATTCACATGATTAAATTGTATGAAAGGGAGCGAAGAGCCTAAGATTCTGCAGCTCATGCACTCGGTTTTATCGCTAACTGTCGACTAGTGTGCAAGCTCAAAGTCCCATGTTCGCTTCAGAATGAATCACTCACCACTGAAGTCGATGTTCTGAACTTTGTGCCCTTCTCAATGAATTGGTTGTAGGAACGCAGTTCGCCTCCATCTGGAAGTAGCCAGGTTTGTTCCTATAGGTATTTGCTGGAACTGTACCAGAACTATTGTCACTTCCTCAAGCAGAACTGAGTTAGCAGCACTACGACAACCCACTTCAACGATCCTTGAAAAAAATCGCTCAGCCGTAGCACCCTTTCGGTGCCTAACTGCCATGCCACCAGAAGGAAGCACGAGGGCTGGGATACTGCCAGGTTGCCCAAGCCTAGCACGCCAATGTCCGTGACGTATACCAAGGCAGTTCAAAATACATCGCACCATATTGTGCGTTTTCTCATCATGGTGCCTATTTACCCTTCTATCCAAGGTCAGACCACTGCAAGACAGCAAATGACTGCATTTTACAATGAAATTCATCCAAATAAATTATCGAGCGCGACAGCCATAGAAACGATACAACCTGTGCCAAACTGTATGTAAAATCTGACTTGCTGTCGCCGTTTAGTGCTATAAAAATCTGTCATCTAGAACGTTGCGCTCCGCTGGAGACATTGCAAGAAATGACAACCAATCGATATCTGTGTCATTTGTGTCGTCAGTCCGTTTCCGGATTGATCTCCTGGAGGTGTAGGTACCTCAGAATGCCTAAAATAGACTAGCACGGTGTTCTTCACCCATCCAGTCTTTCCTGATCTTTTCACTTTAGGGCTTTAAATACGACCGTTTGTGGTCGTACGGCAGTGAAGCATCAGTGTCAACACTGGCGTTGCCGTCTCAGACAGTGCCGTTGTATTTCCTAGGTCTTCAGCTTGCAACTTATGTCACCCGATCACCGCTTCTCACGGCCTACGTAATTATTGCCAACGTGATAGTTTTAAGTGTGCACTACATTCGCACACCGACCCCTCTAATCCCGCGCATAGGGAATACCCGTTGTATCAGTTTTTCCGTTCATCAGCGGCTCGTAGGATTGCGTCGTTGGTCGCGCATTGTCTTTGGCCGTACAACCCAAAAGTGATTGACCTAATTCAGCAGCAGAGTCAGGCCGTTGCTAGTAGTATCATAGAGCTCGACTGTCATACACAAGAATGCTGGTGGCTGCATTTTGCTCAACGATATATTGATTTTCTGTCATGCGGTGGTATGACAGTAATTGGTAAAATCAAGTTAAACACGAATGCGGGAAAGCGCAGCAACCTTGGAACATCCATTTGACCTTAGCATGTACCAAACACTGTAACTCGCCTATATCCGTTGTCTGGCGTAACAAGACAGTATCAGACCGTCGGTGGAGCAACCACGCGGTGTAGAGACAAATAACGGCTCGAATGCTCAGACGAAGGGGCAACTAGCCTCGACCAGTCGACGACTCATGCGCATACTGGCGGACAGTACAGGTAACCCGTGGTAACTTAGCGATTTGCTCGAGTTCTCGTGGAGCGTAACCGAATGCATTTTTTTCATCTACTCCGACTATGGCTATGTGCTGCATTTGGTAAGAAACAGTCGGCGCCATGCAGAACGGGTGAAATATCGGATTGTGTGAGGTAAACAGGGGAGTAAGAACCGATGGCATAGATATCAATGTAACTTGAGTGCGTGACCTCACCAAAACTGATGAGCATAATGGGACTCCATGGCCCGCCCCATAAATGTGCCCATTTGGCTCAACGTTTTGCAGGCTTTACTCTAACAAACCGGTGCAACTTGCGACAGCGTGTACAACTCCGAACCACAATGATGGTGACAGAAATGGGTAGTAGGAATTGGCAGTTACAAAGCAGTGTGCGCTGGAAATTTAGGTAGTTTTATCGTTTGTTCCTCAAGACAAGGATAATCAACTGCAAGTAAAAATAGCCCTATGCAGAAAAATCGTTAGTGCAAAAAACGCTTAACTCATCATCTATTGAGCATTATACACTCCTATACGAACCATACCTCAGAAGCTTGCGCCTCCCATGAAAGACAGTATCCGAAAAGACGTTTTTGGCCGATCCGAATGGATTATTGGCAAGTGGGAGTTCTTCCTGAGCAAAAATACCCATGAGTTAATATCGCAGTGGGCCCACGGTATGTCAAGTTCCGTTGGTGATATCGCACATACGATTAGTAGCACTCGTTTCGCGAGACGAGGAATTTGCGTTTCGCCCTGCGAAATCAGGTGGCATACCCATTTCTAGCCTTTTTCGCATGTGATGCATAGTTCCTTAGACTATCTATCGTTGTGTAACTCAGTCCTATGATGCCGTTGAATGCCTGGAAGCAGAACATTTTATCTCGATGTCCAGTAAGTCCCAGCATAAACACTTGGCTGTCAAACACTGAAAAATTGCCCAAAATTTCCAGTGCTTCATGGAACATCAGATAATAGGTGTTTAGACCCAGTATAAAGCACAATAATTCCTGCGACACTTGTCGGAATACGTGGTAATTCGCCCACCGCGAAAATGGCCACGGTCACATTCTGCATTACGTCTGGCTACTAATTAGTAGTGAAATACGACAACCAATCGAGGCCATCGCTTGAGGTGGCGAGAACTGGCCCTAGTTGGAGTGTCACCCTGTTGGTAGTGGACCAACCATTAAGCCGTGTTCGTGTCACCGCCTCGCAATGCAATAAAAGATGCCTTAATTCAGTCGTGCTGGACATCCTACAGACCAATGGGCATCCATTGTAACCTTCGGATTCCCTGTTTGGATTTCGTTGGAAAACATTATTTTTTATCACATTTGACCAGGCGAACGTGTTCACGCTTGGTTTGCCCGTCTCGAAAAACGACTAATTAATTGTCCTCGTGTCAACCGAGCGACCCCTCCCAGTGAGATAGCGCCACGACGTTTGAAACCCGTTGGTCACACGCTCGCCTTGCATGTCAGAAGTTCGGACTTCATACCCTTGCACGGCTGTGTATGTAATGTTGACGGGCCCTAACAAGAGTGAAAACCGAGTGTAATGTGGACTCACCCGTGCGCCATATCAGGTGGAGGACCGTTCGAAAAAAGAACGATGTGGATGCTACAAATCCCGCCACCACCCACAACTAATTTTTATTTCAAAGTGAAACCTCTAGTTTTGTGTCTTTAGGTTTCAAGCACATAATGTTGAAAACAAAACATCGCACACATGGAAAGACAGTGGAGTCGCGAACAAAAGACCACTATTAGATTACTTCCGCTTCATTGAAGCTGATTCATCTTCCTGCAAGATGTAGTTACAATAAAGCAAAGTAACTAGAGGCACTAAAATCAAAGCGTACCTATTCCCGAGGCCAGCTCATATATCGATCGATTTTTCCACTGTTTTCATTAGTTGGACTAGTCGATTCATATGTCCATGAATTCTGCGAATTGTTGGTTAACCCCGGCCGTTCTGAGGGCAACGAAACCTTTGTTCAAGGGATGTATCTGGTTTTTATTCTGTCACTGTTGTGTGAAACATGTTGAGAGTAAGAAATAAGTCTATTTACAGCAGCCGTCTAATTACACCTCGAAAACAACTCGTTATTTCAGCACACCAAATTCATCTTCTTCAAATGCCTTTCGAGCACGACGAAGCTCTTCGCTTAGTAGGAGAAGTTCCTTGACACGTGAAAACTTCTTTGGGTCTCGTCGGACCAAATAGAGCATATCATCAACAGAAATTTTTCCGGATCGTCCGACTTTTAACGCCTTCCGTGTCTGAAAGATGCATGTCAGATGAATGTTTTATTTAAAATGAAGACTGTTTACCATAGAAAAAGTACTACTCGAAATGATGCGGTTACCTGAAATTGGTACCATAACCATCTTATAGATAAGAGTATAAACAAACATGAATAAGGTTACTAAAAAACACTAAAAAGATACGGATACAGTCTAATAAGTTGGTTTGATATTCGAGTAATCTGTGGGATACGGATGACGGTTAGATGGGATTTCCCCACCTAACATCTGTATTTGTGCATTGTAACGGCCGTGATCGGAACCTATGCCACAGTAATCTGACTCGTTATGCTGCAGTGGGACTGGCCTAGCCAAAGGGAGGAAGGTATACGTGTCTCACTCTTGATGCTATTGTGCACAGGAGATACGTCCGGAAGTTTGTAGGTTTTAAATATATTTCGACTGCCAGTCACGGCCAACCGTTGGGTGATCTGATTTTGCGATTTTTGAGCTGACCTTCATAACCCGTCTGTTCTCGGAGGAAAGCAGCATCACTGGTCGCCTTCACACTACCATCGCGGAGGACAGTACGATAGCACCTTTAGACTGCCCCCTATTACAGATATTTGCTGCTCTTCGTCTGGCCGCTCTCTTTTTGTCTTCTGATATGGATACGCTTGTGGAACTGAGTTCCATCCAGTGTAGCCTGCAGGGTCATTACAGCGCTCCAGCCCGGAAAAGTAGCAGCATATGGACGGGAACGTGAAAATCTTGGCAAGCGGAGACGCCAAACACGAAGGAAAATTTCTGGAAACTTGCGATAGATTCGATCAACAGGTACGTTGAACTGGGTTCAACTTACGCAACACTACGTGCAAAGGATTAGCGTCTCAACCAGAATACTGAAATAGACCTGATTAACAAACCAAGAAACAGGATGCTTCTTGAAATCACACAAGCAACCGTCACAGCGTGGAACCAAGAGAGATCGAGCGCAGAGGTCGCTCGAGCACCGACCAACGAGTGAAAGTAGGGGGCAAAACTTAACGGCCACCTGGCCATTGGCCAATCAGAACACGGGATAACAGACCAATCAATAGAACCACCTAACCAAACAGCCAATCAGCCCCCCAGTGCACTACTCATCACGTGTAAACACTGACGCGCCGCATCTTAACGATGTACTGGCGATACCATTCCCATTAGTGGTGCCGATTTGATTAAAATACCTGAGTCAGCGAACAAGCCTGAGCTACCGAAATTCGCCTCAACAACAAGTCGTTCAGGTCCCGCATCCTTCAGGCGCCCAGCAGCGGTAAAACTCATAATACGAGGATAGAAATATAAGTAGTATACCCAAAGGGAAGTCAGTAGTCATGGGTCACCCAGACAGAACGCTGAAAACCGCGCCATCTCGAATATAACCCAACTGTGGCATGGATATGAACGGACTTTCAGCTCAAAAGTCAGCCCCACCCCCGGCCATCTGAAAATGCGCAATTTATTATCAATGAAAACGAACAAACTGGAATGTATCATTCTCAAAGCGCACAGGTATGTGAAAATGGGATTCAACCAGCCAATTCCGAAAAAGGTCCCCAAGATAAAAGTGAAGCATGCGAACCGCACGTAAATGTTTGAAATTGATAATGATGACGCTTCAGGCGTAACAACAAAATGCGCTTCCCAATCTGAGCTACAGCAAAAGATATGACCATCGGATCTTATCCTATCCTACCCCTAGATTCCCCCATGACGGCGAAAAATAATTACAACCATCCAAACAAGTATAGAGAACAAACTTTTACGAGGGAATCGATTAACTCAACGGACCAGCAGGGAACACGCACAATGATCACTGTTCCGTCAGGATGTCGTAGCTGTCGGTTGTCAGGGTAACCGACGGCTAAGCAATACAGACCGTGTTCAAAGCCATTCAACTATGTCAAAAAATTCTACATACTCAAGGTCAAAGTGGTCATGTGGTAGCTCCTAGCAATGAATGAGAAATAAGGAAATGAACATCAGATGCTATAATAAGATGTGACCAGGACGCTTAGATTATTCTTCAGCATGGCTTCCTCCATCAAATACCGAAAAGAAACGATACGACGAACTACTTGGTAGTTGAACAGCCCGTAATGTGTGCACTAACGCATTGTGATTTCTGGACGAAAAATGTGAACTTGAGTTGATTTGTCCAAACTGCTGCACAAACAGGATAACATATATGACCCATCGATAGGAACTTTCCAAACGCGGGTAATCTAAGTCGGTTCCCGATGCAGCAGATCCGAATTGCGTCCAGCTTATCGGACTTTGGAATTACTGGTGTGTAAGACCAACTCAAATTAGAATCCTAGGGAAAGTTGTTACGTTTGGTTAGTTAAAATATCCACCACTGCTGACAAAAATGCGTGTGTTGGTAGTTGCGCCGTTGCAGTAGCTTCTATTTGGTAAACAAACTGGATTGATTTACTGCGACAAATAGTGTAACGTTTGTTTCAGCTGTTACGGTTTCGTTCACCGGAAAATGAGAGAATAGACAAGTTGGGCCTGATAGGTTGACCAACGTTGGGTTGTTCCATTTGCGCGTGGGAGGGGTCGGCTTACAGACAACTGCGCATCAGAAGATAGCTTTGATGCAGTCGCCAAAGACTGTGTAACTCGACCATGTGTGTCGGTGTGTCACGTCCCGCGGTGCCATCCAGGGAGCACTGAACTTACTTTCAGAATTTGTCAGTTCTCACACTGTGGGCTCTCTGATGTTTTCATCCAGAATACAACTGAGGGAAGAAAACTCCGCTAGACATACGGTACTTTGAAGTGCGGCGTTGTAATAACGGTAGTGCCTCAGCCTGATTTTCTGTCTGGTCCTCCTAAGCCAACGTTTTCAGCGGTACAGTAGGTGTATTAAACGCCCAAAACTAGGTCAAAATCACGTACAGCGCGCGTCGCGACAACTTTCTGGACGCGCCATTGGTAACCGGCATTCAGTGGACACCGAATCATGGTTGGCTGTTAGGTCCACATTCTTTATCACTCAGAACTCGCCTTGAGGCTAGATCGGCAAGGGCCCCATCTTCTGGCGAATCATAGCTTCTTGGCCTTAGCGGCCAAAGCGGTAGGGCGGCTTTGTTGCAAGTGGCTTCGAAGTCGGGGCTTCACTGGCTTGCGGATCCTACCTACCCAGCGTCGCAGTCGTATTGCATGCTCGGGCTTGACATTCAACGGAGCAGCTGACGGATTTGCGTAGTGGTTCGGAGATCAAGAGCGTCCGGTAGCATCTCGAGACTCAACTCACCCGGTCCTGGAGACAGGATCTGCACATCTGTCGGCCGGATTCGGATTGTATGTCGGATCCAACAACCTAGGCCAACTTAAATCTCTTACAGCACCTTGCCGCGCCGGCGGAAGATGTGCTCTGATCTCCATTTAGGGCGTCTGCTGCTTTAGTCGAGGAACAACACGCTCTATCGTTCGCTGACGCAGCGTCCGGTCACACCGGGACATCAGTTGAATATTTCCCTCATCCGCGTACCGTGACTACCCAGCTGTAAGGCAGCGAAGCACTGAACACTCATGCTATGCTGTCGATGATAATGATGATGACTCAGCTGCCTTTTCTTTGGCCGGTTAGTGTCATATGGTTTTCAAAGCTTTTAGCGGAGAAGTGTCTCTTCTAGTAAAACCCTATCCGGCGAACTCGGGTTCAGCGTCGCAAGATATGCAAGCAGAAATTTTAATAAAATCTAATCTGTCGGTCTCTCCAATTTATACATCTCAAACACACACCTTAGGATACCAACAAAGCGTTTCGTCTGTCCATTCGATTGTGGATGAAACAGTGGCGAGCGGACATGGGTAACACCATACTCTAGAAAAAACTCTGCAAATGCCGATATTGTGGACTGAATACCGCTGTCGGATACAAAAGTTTCTGGAGTTCCGAAGTGACTGAACAATCTTCAGGGTTCTAGGATTGCAGTGGCAGTTGTGGGCTTGTTCAGCACAATTTCCGGCCACTTGCTATAAGCGTCGACTACGACCGAAAAAGTGTTGACCACCAACTGGACCTGCATAGTCGATGTGAAGACGAAATTAGGGTTCGGTCCGTTGCAGCCACGACCGTAAGTAGGTTTTAACGGGTGACTTAGATGCTTCACCATACCACAGGCAAGATTTGGAAACCTGCTCAATCTGGGAGTCACAGGCCAGCAGACGTAACTCCGAGCAAGAGCCTTCATCGCGTTTGTGAAACTGTTTCAGTACGACTCATTTGGAATGACAATGCGTTCTAAGAAAAAGACATCCGTCAGCTAGTGACAGTGCACCAATTTGGTTGAAGTAAGATCCCAATTCATCTGGTGGGCATGTATGCGGCCAGTCTCCCGTAGTACTTGATGACTTGCTGCACCACAGAGTCTTAGTCAGTAGCCTGACAGACCATGTGAGCAGTTACTGCGAGGGTGCAAACTGCTTCCAATACTAGGTGGTTCACCTCGGGCTCCAAAGCGATTGTTGCGGCTACGGTATATTCTGCTTCTGGCCTGCTTGAATCAATGAGACGCGACAGTGTTGGCCTGTTCGAGGCTTGTGGTGGACTAGTACTTGATATTGATGCCATACGCCAGAAGAGTGGTTCATCGCGGAAAAGGGTTGACGGAATACACCGGAATTCCCTTCTTCGAGCCAAAAGCTGCTTCCTTCTTCCTAAAATCGTCCGGCGCACCTCAGCACTGCATGTCCGATGTTCCCCCCAAACCCGAGCGATCTTTCGGAAACATGGATGATCAGACGCCAAAGGTTTTCGTATACAGTCTACTTGGAGTGGTCGGGTTTCTGATAAATCAAACTACCGCAGAATACAATCTAATCATCACAAGCTTGTTTTATAGGTGTCGGTGGTTGACAGAAGCTGTCCCGGCATTGCCAATTCGAGAAGCGATCTCACCTCCGACCAGTCCATTAAGAGTCCTAAGACTGTCCAGATAAACGAGTCTAATGGTATCTGCCGACTGACTGGTCAGTAAGCATTGGGTTTGGGTTCGAGCCTCCCAAGTTTTGTAGCCACATTGTGAACTTTGCATATGTACGGCAGAATTGTGGAAACGATTAGTACCTCTGAAGGTTCTGAACGAAAATATCGACATCACTCGCGCACTCAGTGCCTGTGGGCTAATCCCCCGGAGGGACATCAACCCCCAAGTTATGAGAGAAGAACAGAGGAGATTCAAGTGGCACGTCAGCGACTAGGAATCTGTCATGCAGCTGAAATCCTTGAGGGCTCAGCCATCCAACGTCGGCGTTCGCATTGCCCACAGGGATAAAATTACCTGCACTTCTAGCTAGTTGAAATAGTCGTGACAGTTTGCAATAGAAACCACCTTTCCCAGCTTCGGAAATGCCATCTGTAGAGGGTATATGGTGACACATTATTTTCCGCTCCGTGCTGTACTGATTCCAATTCGATAGACAACCAGATAGCGCAAAGGCGACTACATACTGAAATAGTAATTATATAACAATATAATATACGGGTAGCAATATGCTATATATAATTTATACAATAAGGTAATATAACATGTAATATAAATACTCAGAGTAAAATAATAATAAAACGGTTTCATACACGGTCCTCGGCGCAACTCCCACCCCATTATTGAGTGCTTCGGGGAGTGAAAAGTGGAATATCGGTTCCGGAGAAAGAAATAGAGATCAAAGTTTTAGCGATGATGTTGCCCAATTAGGAAGAGTACGGACACTGAAAGTAAAAATGCGAGTCCGTGTTTGTTAAACAGCTAAGCTGTCTCATTTTACTAGGCAGCAAATCAGGCATGGAGCAATAGATAAGTTATGGACAGTTGAATGGACCGGAATAAATTAGTCGAAGAGAGCTGTGAGTGAAGGGGGGTCGCTGAAAAAGTGGCTTCTAGGACCAGCCCGAAGAAGAGGGTTGTTTCAGGTGCCATGAATTGGGCCTGCAACTTAATAGCCAAAATTACAAAGCAGGAGTATGCAGTATTTTAATAGAGTATCTTATCGTTGCCTTTGACAGGAGTCTAGACCGAAAAGTAGTCGGATAGCAGGGTTTTGGGGGAACAGCCAGCCTGGAGCCAGTGACCCAATGGTTCTATTAGCTCAAATGCAGGTGACTTTATTAGTCCGAAGGCGCGAGGAGTAAAGCATAAGCGTTTCACCCCGGAGATTACTGCGCGCAGCAGGTACGTTTGGAGCCACATAGGATTCATTGTACTGGATAAATCGACGCGGTCAGCGTCAACTGTTGGGCTTGCGGAGTGCACGAACACTACAGCCGACCTTCTTGAACCGTCTTTCCTTGGGGAAAGGAAACATCCTTGCCTCCATAAATACGGACATGCCAGTCCAGTGGAGGAAACACTTTACTGCCTTCAAGCTCCCGTCGCATAGGACGGAACAACTTCACTCAAAAACCATCTTGTAATACGGTTACTTGTTATACTGGAGCTGCTTGCTGCTCTCTATTGGACTATCCGGATTGGCTTAGCTCTCAGGAATGAAGTTGTCAACAATGGAGACCGCGGAATTAAACGCAGTGCTCAAACTCGATCACCAAGTCGAAAAACGCAACTCATCCGTAGGCAGAAGAAAACTGAAGTACACTAAAGAGTTAGGAATCCATCGTCTCATAACGATTTGACAAACAATCGGGGTATTGTTCACCAAACCTTTGTGATACAATTATTTCCCGATCAGTTTAAAACGTTTTTCAACTGAGTGAAGTCATTTTGACTTATGGACAGGAGATTGAAAACATCTATCAAGATGGTGTCTACTCTTAATCAACCGTCTAATTGCCATAACAAACGCTTCCGGCATGGAATACTTCTTTTTTCAGTGTCGCGCAGCAGGTAAGCAGGTCATCCGTTTGCGAGCGCCTGAGTGTCTTTTATCTGAAGTCTCTTGGATAAAGAATTGAGATTTAGAGACAAGAGGAACATCATTTTCCAAATACAAATACAAAAACCGCCTTCCAATGTATTGTACGTCACAAAACGAGAATGGGACGTGGTTAGACACGCCTTAGAGATACATGCTTAGGGACAACCATTCTGGATAGATAGCCTCTACGTGGACATATGTACGATAGCAACTTACCATTTGAATAATGTGCTTTACGGCAACCTCCTCTAGAACTGCAACCGTTTCAGGTAACGGGTTCTCAACATCTCCAAAAGCATACAGCATCGATCGAACTGGAAAGAAGCATGAAGAAACGCAAGGACTACGAACTTTCCCGTGTAAACATTCGTTTCCGGGTTCGGTCTCCGGATGCATCCTTTTCTTCGTCATCTTCTAAAAGCTAGAGGAAGAGAGAAGTTGAGTTTTCCGGATGATTAAAACGATGAAGAATTTATGATTAGCACTAAAAGCATATGGTTCCAACGGAGCTGAGTTCAAAAATGAATTACTGTGCAGAACGATGGTGAACATAAAACTGGCGTCTCCAAAAAGTATATCAGAATGACCTTGGAATTTACAGATCCATTTAGTTGATTTTATATCCTAGTCTCGAAAATATACACAACATGCGACAACTAGTAAGCTTGGATATCATTGCCGAATCCAACAAAACAGCATGTTTTTGACCAGTGTAAGAAGGATCTATAACAGGTGCCTCACCATAACTACAAGTATTCAGACGACAATCTGCACTGTAAGTATTGAATAAACTAGCGGCCTCCGTCTAGTCTTACCAAACTTAATTTTCATACGATCTGAATTTCGTAAAATAAGAGGATTATCGTCTTGGAGGAGTTGCTCGGCCACACAAGGACTAAATTCACCTTTGCGCAAACTAGCAAACAAGTAAGGTACTGAAACGAGAATTCACACAAACTACTTTGAAGCAGCATCGTCCCCCTGAACCACATACACCTGGTACAGTGCCTCAGGTGAATATAATTAAGGACCGCCAACAGACATTTTATTCTTGGATGCGTGTTGCCTTCAGGGGCTGTGATCAAGTTTAGTCGCAAGGGTTACGAAGGCTCTTATTGATGGTACAATCTTGCATCAGGTTCTCAAATGAGAAACGGCTGGCACAAAAAGGGGCGAACATGTTTATTCTTACCACATTCAGATAAGTATACACAGAAACTAGTAACGGATACTACGGCCCGATAGGTAGCTCATCATAATGTACGTGGCGGCAACCTTGCCAACATTGTTGGTAAAACTGCTGAGAGCCATTCAATAGCACACCACCGCTTTCGTACTTCCTGTGGATCAATAAATTGTAAGTGAGTGGATTTCGACTAACTATACACAGAGATCCTTGCATCTGTGATATGTAGCCACTGTACTCTAATAAGGTTGAAATCTTTATTTGATTAAAAAACAGAGAACGAGCTTAAAAGATGCACTTTACTGTCTCAGGATTATTATATCACAAAAAGAGCCCATTAGTGGGTGTTCGAAAGGCTTCGAACCCAGCACTTGACACGTGCGCTTCTGGAGACTCGTTGCAGTAGGCAATAGGTCGATGAGCCAATGAGAGCGAAACTACGTAGTCATTGACCTTGGTGTATACTTCTGGCACCTGTGGGGTTCATAGGCCTCCATTCTTTACCGGAAGCCATATTACAGTCTTCGACAACGCAGTTGGAATTCTGACAGACCTTGGCAGTAGGTGAATCGCTACTAATGTGGGCAAGTAACGTGAATACAAACCTCAAAATTGGACAATTCCAAAGGTATCTCATTATGAAACTATGACCAACCCGTGGTACAGTACTTGTTCTGTGTAATCCGGCTTTGTCCTGTAAATGACTACGATATACAATGGTTCTAGCATGTACTATGTTTTAGACAGTATTAGATGTGGAATTTGACTCATTCGAAGATACGGGTGAGCCTGATCATTGCATCGAACTAGCATAGTCACCCTGTATTCAAGTACGAAGGTCTTGTAGTTGTTCATAGATCTCAGTTAGCGTCGTTCTACGGAGCATAGACCAGTGCATTTCAGTTCGGCAGCTACAGTGTCACAGTTACGTTTGGTCCACTGACAACAGAGGGAACAAGGCGGCAATGTACTAGATTGTTCGACATTTCATCCATATTAAAGTACTCTTTTATTATTTCAAAAGCATCATCGCGGTATGAAATGGGCGCAATCCTAGGACAATGCTGTAAAAAAAACAGGGATGCATCGACTTGAAGTAAGAGCGCTTCAAAAAGCAAGGGCAGTGGCGCGAAAATGCCGGGAAATCTAAGGGGATACCTTAACTCCATGACGTCATAAGTTAAGATTAATACCGAAGAATTCCACGAAGAGCGTCCGAATGTCCCAATGGTGCTAACATGAAAAGACATGATCAACGGACGTAGTGGACGAGTTACTTCACTCGACAATCCATGAATAGTAGTATGCGACACAGATAAAACAGTTCAGCTAACCCTAGGCAATGTTTGAATATTGATAGTTTAACAGTGAAGGTCTGTGCGCATAGGCTATAGCTCCAAGAAATAGAAAACTACATACCATAGACCGGCGTGCATACTCACTGCTTGACAGAAAAATAGATATGTCAATACATAGTTTGGCAGGAACCGTCCTGGAATTCCCTATTTATTTTTCACAACGCCATGAATTAAGCAGCTACTCAAATGAATCTACCTAACAAGCATATTGAACTGCAACTCAACTGCCATGCTCCACCAAGAGATTAGCAATCAATGAATACATTCAAGCTACAAAGACTCCAAATAATTGCTTGCTTGCAACTTTTCACCAATTTTACCACAGATCCTCTTTCCAACCCTCCTATAAGGGAAGACCATCCCTGACAGAGGAATAATAATATAACCATCTAGTTGAAGCGCTCACCTAACCTGGTTACGATTGCCAGAATAAACGGATCAGACTTAAAGGAAAGTGAGACAGCTTGAAATTTCGGTAGCTCAAATGTCCATTGTTTCGTTCGATGAACTGAGGACCTAGACCACAAACATCCCCATTTAAGGTGACGCAACTTGTGCGGTACGAGCTGGCGTTGATCAACCTCAATCTGTACGCACAACATATGAGTGCAGTGAAGATAGTAAATGGACTGGTGATGAAGCACACGGAGGAACCGGCAGAAGTAATCCCATCGATCACGCGCGTAAAACTGAGGATTAGCCAACGCCCGATGCGAATCAGCGGGAAAAATCATGAGGACTGGTGATACGAAACACAACCAGTTGAAACTAGATGGGCAATAATTAATAAACTCAACTTACGTCAGAAGTGCTGAATTCTGTATCCACCATTTGAGCTAAAAAGTACAACAAAAGACCGCGGTTGTATCATCGAAAAACGTGTCTCATTCACCAAATGGGTGGCAAGTATGAATGCCTTGTGTGCACAAAAGTTGAAGGTCCTGTCACTTCTCTAAAAAATCCATTTGAATCAAATTAGCAAAGAAAAAACTATTCCGATCAGTAAAGCTAGCTCAATTAAGGTCACAGACAAACATAAACAAACGTATCCTTGTTACTATTTCCACGATGTCCTTTAATGATTTCTCACTGCACAGTTGAGAAATACGAAGGTGAAGTAAATCGAGGATTGTCTCGTCACTAATGAGGTGGCTAATTAGTGAAATAAACTCAGTTGGAAATTAAGCTATCTTTCACGGGAGACCCATTCATGATACATCAAGATGTATATGATTACTTTTCCGCCCCCAAAACCCCATTTCAATTGCGTATCAAGCTTCTCATGCGTAACAAAGGAGATCCACCCGAAGAATATCTCGTGACATCACGGAAACACTCCAAAAGAAGGACAGGATTTCGGCTATTAAACCACCCAGTAGTGAAAATCAAACTTTTCAATAGGCTGAATTACGAAGTCACCTCACTTACATGCCATATCGTACAGAGGACGTGGCTAAAAAAGCAAAACCAATGATACTAGCGAAAGGGAACACTGCATCCTAGACTCCCATCCTGTGCTGTCCTCTCAGGTAAACTTGTTGCTGTTCGCCAAAACTGAATTCTACTTTTTACCCAAGGAAGGACTCAAAATCTTAATATCCAATATAGCTCATATCAACCGGAGTAAGCTTCAGTTCAAAAGGTTGGAACCTAAAAAATGGGGCGACATAGGTGTTGTGAAATGGGATTTGGCTTCATGCACCATGCTGATCAAAAGAAAATGCAAAGCGAGTTGCCTCGACCACCCAACACAGAACACAGTATGCGGACCAAATCCTACCAAAAACTTTTTAAAACTATCCGAAAAGCAACTACATACCACGAAAGCCAATGAACATATGCAAGACAACCTTCCGGCAGGTGTGAAATATACGCGCTTCTCGACTTGTCGAGTGGCCAGTGAGTCGATGGCTATCATGTCTACTCATGCACATATTCGTACAAACAGGGCTAGCTTTTGCGCAGAATGTTTAAATTAATTACCAAAAGAAGAGTCCTCAACAGAATCGATTAGTTAAATGATTTTAACCGGTTTTACTGTCCAGGCCATCCGGTCGGATGGGCTCTACGTCCCGGAAGGTATACTTTTCCTATCAGGATAACCTTGTTTTCACCTCATGATCTGTTCCTTGGATCCGTCCACGATGCTAGCCAGCCCCTGGCTTGCACTGAAGTATGTACATTGTTGTCTCCAACACAGTATGATGACTTGAACCCAAATGTACTTGCATCACGAGGGATAGCCTGCCCCCAAGAGGGGTGCTTCCGAGAAGAAACCATCGCGGTCACTCAGGTTTTCTGTGCACATTCCAACCTCTACTCAAGACTACGGTTTTAGCTGCTGAGCTGGAACGACAAGGGGTATGAAGTCAAAAACCATTGATCTGGATGCCAATAATCCCATCAGTGTTACCGAATCACTAAGAGCACGTGCTTTAAAGCTTCCATAGTCCAACTGTTAGCAAAGGAAAAAAGCCATTCTGCGTAAACGGCATTGTAGAACGCCTACACAAACATAAATGTGAATCACTGTTCGATGAAACATTGCACTTCATTTCCTGGACGAAAACCTGAAATGAACCACGGTAAATAAATCTTTTTGCTCAAGCAGCATAGTGATGCCGTCCCGATCAGCATTAAGAGTACAGCGACCTTCTACAAGCGTAAAGTGCACCGGAAGTACTACCGGAAAAACGTGATGAAACGCTCACGTTCTTCTAGAAGACATAAATCGGACCGGCTCGCGTACCCAACGATGAGGCAAGTTGCACAAATGTCAGTGAGAAAGTAGACTATTCCGCAGAAGTAGACACCAAAGAAAGTGACATGGAAATAATAGCCAACCGCGCAAAGCTGCATGGTAAACGTGTTCCGTAGACTTATTTGTTTCTCCTCTGAGTGTTTCGACGCATGCAACTATCGCATAATTGATGGAAGACGAGGAAGCTAAACCGTTATTCTCTTACTCATTTTACGAGGTGACAATGTCCAGTTTTATTTCAGGTCAATTAATAAAACGCCCTTGAGTTTATTCCTTCATGTCAGTTAGTGCCTAATCCGGTTGCACGGTAAAATGCTACAAAAGTACGTCTCAAACATCTGCCTCCCAAGCGAGAGCGCTGCGGTTATTGCCGGTTCGGACGGCGCGCATACTTCAGGGGAGGACTATGTAATATTATATATGTAAAATGCCGAGAAGACTCATTAAATGTACACCTTCTGAAGCACCACAAACTAGAAGTTCCGCCGGGTCCTCGAGGCTGAAATCTCATTTCTAGTATAGAGATGACGCGCAACGTTCGCAGGCAGCTTATACACTATTGCAGTGTACAGTGACAGAGTCAGAGGATTTACGATGATAATTCTGACAAGCGAAATATAGGACGATTCCAACGACTGAACAATAAACTCAACCATCGGGCATCAAAGCGGCCTCCAAAGCTCATTTTCGAAAGTATCGGCCATTTCCTAAGCCAATGAATGTGTGAACCCCAAACCGATGGTTGGAATTTCCACCACCATAACCTGGATGTCTGATGCAAAACCAATCCTCCATTAACTTTTGACCACCAAAGGTCACAAGTTTTTCACATTATTTACAGCTTACCTGAAGTTTTGCGCACGCAAACAAAACAACGCATCCCAGGAATAGGTACATGAACTCACAAACAAAGCGGAAAAAGTGTGGATTTTACCTGGCTACGATGATCGCTAGACAATCTACGTCAACCATGGCAATAAATAAAAACGTAGACAATTTATCTGTTTAAAGTGACTCCTAATCGGTAATTTCATGTCTCTGCTTTCCAACTGCTCACACTAAACTTCACGCGGGCCTGCCAGGATGAAAACTCATGGCTTAGATGTGTTGCAACAAGCACGAAGTTTCCCACCCCTCCATGTTGAGTAACTATTGCGAACCAAGTGAGTTGCCTCAAGGTGTTAGTAGTATGACAGTCAATTCTGCTACGCATATGGTGTCTACTCCGTTTGAGATTATTCACCAGTTCTACCTGTCATAGGTCGACTTTTAAAACTGCACGTCAATCTGCTGGTCCGTAATTCGCACGTTGCATCCATGCTCACGAAATGGTGAATCAAGCTGCATAAGCTTAACAGCGGCCAGGTTACTTAATTAACTCCGGATTAGCAAAACTGATAGGACGGAGTGTCTGCGTTCAGTAAAGCCGAAAGTCGCGCCAAAAGAATTCCCGTTGCGTAGTCGTCATCTATCGACTATACGTTCTATTTCTGAACACCGTGTTGTCACACTTGAACATTCATCACCAAAAAAGTCAAATTATACAAAAAAACCTAACATCCTTGAGAACATAGATCCTAGATCCGTCGAGCCTTGTACATACCCTCGGTACATAGACTAGAGTAACTTGCCCTTTGACGTTGTCCGACTCCAAAATACAATTCAGTGAGTGTGGCATGCAGTGAACCTGAGTCTCTATTCAGTCCCTAAACATGCAATGACACCAGACGAGCAAACAGTTCCACCAACAAAGAACAAAGGACGTAGAAACAATCGTGTCAGAGATGTGCTTAAGAAGGAGGCTGTTGGAAGCATAACTATAGACAACAATGGCGGTGTCGAACAACACTGCTTCAATTTCATGCTACACGAGACTGAGTGACCCCGAAATTAACTGACTGCGCCTCAAATGCTAGAGTCAATGGAAAATTGAGCAAACACCTGAATCAATGTGTGGAAGATACAGTAGAGTGAGGACAAAATATCAAATCGTTTCGGTGGTGTAAAGTCAGATGATGAGTGGCGATCTCCTAACCTCACTGCGATGAGTACTTACAGAGAGAAGCTGAAAACCCCGAACCCTGGAAACCAGAACATCGTTCAGAATGTAAGCGAAGCAAAGAGTAATTCAATACAACGAACTCTTTGTACTACAGTTTTTTGGCACTAGTTGGGGGGGGGGTTCACAAAGTGGACCAGCAAGGTAAAGCTGCTTATATATAGCAGAAATATTCACATTCTACAGTATATTATTTTCCACTTGACTGGTACAGCGAACTTGGCAAATAAGAAGCACCGGTTGAAGGCGAAAATGCGTGGATTTCTGTTGAGAAGGGGCCTCCAAAGCATCGCCACAACTAGTGGACTTATGGTGTGAAGTCCGCATTAGAAGAGGATAGAGTAAAACGAAGTGCAGAACAGAGGAAGGATCAGAAAGATAAAATATCGGTTGCTCAGACAGGGCCACCTCTCGGTGCAACAATAAGGGCTATGGAAATGAATCGTAGTTTAAAAGCCCCCAAAAGAAGGATGTTGATTGACTGCGCAGAAGCACATAGAGATCCTAAAGTCATATACACTGAGGACGGGTGACGAACGATATCGGCGATCGAAGTTAGGGAGCGGTTCACAGCCTGAGTATATAAATCCCAGCCACAGTAGATCACAGCCATCGGTGCTTTATCCCGACATTTACTGTATCTTTGGTTTCGACCAAAATTGTGTTCCAATACAGCAATCTGGTGAGAAAAAGGGCTAGACTTGCCCTTGAACAAATGGAATCGCAGCAGTTGGGAGCGGATTGGATCCTCAGGACTTCAGGTACCTGAAAGGAAAAAGAGACAGAAATCAAAACTCAGAGTAGGCGTTTTCGAAGTTCTCGTAAATTTATGACTAGCGTAACCACATGCGAGGGTTGTTAGAAAAGGTATCCATGGGACCGAATTGCGTATATAGTTCAGGTAACTCCATCTGAACACGAGTTTACTGGAAACAGTTGTTACTGTGCAGTGCTCTCTCTGAAATGACTTCGAAAACACCAAGTAACTTCGATCACGTCCAACAGCCAGTCAGATGAGGGGGGGAATAGCCTAAAATTAGCTGGTCTTGTGCACAACTGCACAGTCGTTGTGAAGCGGCATGCGTTTAATAAAGGGTTTTAGATGTGGACGGTATCGTAATACGCATTGAAACCAATCCAGTAGAAAAGTTACGATCAGAACAGCATACTTGACGCGCCACACTGTCTAACAAAACCCAATTTTGCACCATTAGAAGCCAACAGATGGAAATTTGTCGCTTAACGCGGTAGATAAGTACGTTAACGCAGCTCTTCCAGTCGGACAAGCAGTTGCGTGGTTCTCTCCAGATTGCCTGAATGAGCTGTGCACCTGTAGGCACCTCAGATGTCTCCGATAAGCTATCATCAGGTCATACCCTACCTCTCTCAAACTTCGTTTCATTGTAGGGCTTTCTCCAAGTCAGCTGACGTGGTTGCATGACACCGAAACGTTCTTGTTTAGTGCTAGTTATTGTAAGCTGGGATAATGGTGACAATTCGCTTAGTTCGGAATTTCCGTGAAAACACGCAATCAATACATGGATGAAACCCGCTATGCGACCAGATCATCACTAAACAATCACACAGCTTCCCTGCATAAATAATCCACGAAAAAACGCACAGGCCACTCAACGCTGATATGCACACGTGAGCTCGCAGCGCGTTCGTACGGTGAGTTGGAATCATATAATAAACGTCATCATCATCACCAGAAGCAGAAGCAGCTTTAAAATACGTCGTACTTGTACGGTGTTTATAGATGCTATAGTGTCGTTCGCCGATTATCTAGGATGGGAGGGGCAGAGAGCTACGGATTGGAGGCGGTAGCAGGTATAATTGATGCGCCAATTCAGAGGTGTCTGTGGGTTTTTCATTAGGGAGGGTGGGAGAGGAGGCTATGCATTGAAGGCAACAGCATGGATGCATGCACGCCAATGAGCGCGTGATTGGGTTGTGTCTGACAATGTCTCTAAAGGTATTTAGCTTACTTCGTCGTCCAATCTGTTCGCGAAGTGACGGTATTGCGCACGTGTGTGAGTCTACCTCCACCTGTTCGCTTCACGGTGGGAGTTTTCCTTGAAACACCCGACTCCTCATTAGTTTTCGACGATCGGTTGGATCCACGTGGAACTACATCCGTAAGCAGGTAGTTCAGATTCTGTGAAGGCTGGGCTGAGCCGAACCACTTGCCTGCAATGAGCAGCAGCGAACAAGCGTCAATAGTGAATCGCACATTAGATAACAAATGTGGAGAGTAAAAGAATGGTGTCTAAAGGGGTCATTCTGCGTATATAAAGGCAGTTGCGGACACTGAGCGGAGAAGTATGAGATGACGGTCAACTTTAGCGGCACAATCAGGCTTCCAGAAGATAATCCAATGATATTTTAGTTGTGCGAAAGTGGGACGAGTGAACACGAACAAAACCCATCTGTAATAAACAGCAAAAAAACTCCGAATAATAATGTCCCATGGCTTGAAGAGGTGCAGCTTAATCACTAAACTTGTTTCCACCATGAGTAAATACTTGTGGACTAAGCACTTACCATTGAGCATAGAGTCCCCTACTACGCGAGATTTTGCGTTATTACCGGGTCCAACAACATCTGGTCGGTAGGCTGATTGATTGGGTTGTCCCCTTGGTACACTGAGTGCGTTTCGGTGTAAAATCGGACCACTGGTCCCGTTCGGAGCTCGTCTGCCATGAGAAGGAAGTTGTCGTACAGGAGGTCCTGTAGATTTAAGAATGAGACAGATGGGATGAAGTGCACACTTTCAATATCTTCGTCAGACTTGGATATATATACAAGACAATAAAGTGGTTAAGATGTAAGACAGCCTGAGTCAGAATTGAACGCAGTGACCGGTCATCACGTGGTTGGCTCAAAGAACTAACGCGAGGAATGATACCAAAGATGGTCAAAAGAAACATGCGGTTGAAGATGGAACCCACCAAAATCAAAAAGTCTCGAAAATGGTCCAGTAGAATATGGATTAACTAAATCAGGATGATTTTCCTTGTGCCAGTCTTTGAACAACCCGGTATCTGGGGCCAAAGGTGGACCGAGTTTGGTGACATGACCCGGGAGGTAGCGTGCTTGAGATTTGTAGAATGATGAAGCTGAAACATGCTGTCCTTTAAAAAGTGGGTGCCGACTGCCGTGATTCAAAGGACCGTTGCCTCGCTTGATGAAAGATACGGAACTGAAAAAAATTGGGACAAAATGGTAAAGACACATGCAGTATTCTGGAACAATCAAATGATTGAGATGATGCGAAGGATGCGAAGAAAGAACAGCAATGTAACAGGGTAACGAACGGGGTGTGCAGAGAGAAACCAAACATGCATAGGAAAGTAACCCGCTGTCCGAAAACAAAGCAAACATTCGGTGTACTACCGTGTGAAGGATTGGTTGCAGGTCGTTTTCACATGACGACCTACGAGTTCATTACTGTTATTGTAGCAGACAAGAAAGGAGAACCGTGAGTAGAAAATACCAGTAGGCGGTCTGAGGGCAGGAATAACTTCAAACAACTTGACTGCCTATCATAATACTAGTGGGAACAATATCGGGGATTAGCAAGAGCTGGAAAACTCAGCTGTGGCCGAAAGTGGCGCGTCGCGCAAAATCAACTTTTATAATGACGAGCATCAAAGAATACAAGCTGAAGAATGAGACAGAACAGAACACTACCCACTATCACCATTGTGTGATGCCCTCTAAAACCTCTACCTCGGTTGCATTTCCCCTCTAATGGTGGTGGCAATTCTGCAATGAATACGGCAGAAAGTTCAATACTGGCTGCAGACGGTGTCATGGTGAATCCGACGGTTGTCTTGATATCCACATTCATCCATCTGAATATTTTCAAAAATCCGGCTATAGAAAAATAACACAACCGTTCACACAAATCAGTTAATCTACCACTATCACACTAAACTAGTGGCTATATATTAGCTGGTTAAGTACCAATTCAGTTTTATAAGCAGTAGTTCCTGGCCCGTTATAGTAGACGCGACTCACTAGAGAGGCTAAACTTGACGAAAAGGGGGTTAGGCCCAAAAACAGTCCAGCATGTGTAAAAATTAGCAACCGGATAATGGCGATATGCCCCCTTAAGGGCATGTCATCGAATGAGGCGCGAAATTTCAACAATCACCTGATAGAACTGTGGTGTTCGTATCCTACTGAGAGCTCAAAAATGCATACTAAAAACATCGAAAGAAGCTATAGATAGAATCTGTCTTGGAGAATGTACGAAAATGAAACCGTATGAACAAGCTGCTCTTACGTGTACTCCAATAAAATACGGCGTAAGGTGAATTCCAGCTGGATCTCTAGTCAACATCAAGCTTATTTGAAAATGAATGCTTATCACAACATAAGTACCACTTGGGGTTCAGGTAGGAAATGGACTAGGCCTATATGATGAGCGGCAAGAAGGACAAAACCGGCTGAGGGTTGTCCAGAGTTCTCATAGACCTAACGAGTACACTATGTCTTCTACCTTGCATCGCGTCTTTGCGTCTGGGGACGCAGTGTCAGTGTAAAATCCGGTTTCCTACTACTAATCTCCATCTACAGATAAGAACACGGACCTTCTTATGAATTTCAGCTTACAATCTCTAAATTCTACAGAAACCAACCCGGTAGTTCAGTTGCTGTAGTATATCGAGGGTTTCCTGCCGCCTGAGCCACAGAACACGCAGCTCAAAACAAAGTCGCTGTTGTCGTCTGTCTCCGGGGTTGGACAGTGCAGTGGCACAACACCGTTCGACTCCACATTGGTTGGCTGTCAAGTAACTGACAGAGTACTTCAATCTGGCATTTGGTTAGATACACGCTGAAAGTACGGAACTGTTCACACCGTCCACTGCACACAATGATAAGGCGAGCAAGTCGTAACTGGATGGTAACAGACAGTGAAAGCTAATATTAGGATCCACCTAGTGCCAGTCACACTGAGTTGTCATGGAAAAGTCTTCACTCCACAATTTCTAGTGGGTATTAATCCGAAGAAGCCTTACCAAACGAATTTATTATCATCTTGCCATTAAGTTATGTTCCGACTTATGCTCTAAAATTTTCACACCTGCGTAGAACACTAATGCATTTGTCACGTAAGGCTGCGAACACTATTTCAAAGCAGCTCACTAACCGGATTGGTCATGTAAGTATCCAATATTGGACTATAATGCGTGTAAACAAAGCCGTCGCCAGTAGGTGCGAGTGACGTACATCAAGACATCGGTTGTGGATAGTAAGGACGGACTCGGTTGTCAGCTTTGGCTGGTCAAACTGTCAAATGAAGTTGCTGAATGAGAGGCAAGTATGCACGTTCAAGGATGATATTGTGTTCAGTAAAATACTACTTACTCAAGTATTTCGTCAATATCAAAAGGGTAGCACTTTGGGAATCCAGTAACTTCATGTTGCGACCTTGCGGCAGCAGAGCGTCCTTCGTGTCTTTCTTTGGCCTGACGCGCCAGGTCCGGTAACTCCAGAAAGGACGAATCCAACTTGGGCAACAGATCTGTGTGCAAAGGCTCAGTCGGAGCAGAAGGATCCAGAACACCCAGCTCATCGCACGTGCGACAGGCAAAGTTGTCATTTCTCTGCTTCAGGAGGTAAAGGGGAATCAGAAAAGGCAGAATTATGCATATAAATAAGACGATGGGAAATCAGTTAAACTAACTTTCCTGGGAACCCTAACGCTTAGTCTCAAGCCACAACGCAAACTGGATTTTGTACATCACAATGAGCAGCTCCATCGTTCGCAGCCCATTAACTTATACGTCAGTCGTCATTTGAGAAGCTCCATCGGCACTGGGTCAAACAGTAAGGTTCATGGACTTCTTACGTCGTCAGCATCAGCTGCAAACCACGGATGCCCGTCACGGTTTTGTTCGCCGATAACGTGGAAAACAGGAGTGGGCGGCTCCACATTGAAGGTAGTAGCTGACACTGTCAGTGGAGGAACCAACAGATAGAGAACGGGGTGAAGCAACAGCTCGGAAGCATGTCTGGTATTGCGCACACAAATTGACCGTTTGTCTCTAACCCTTAGTTTGCCCAGTCTCGACATGCCCATTTGAGTAACAATCAGCAACGCAGCTGAGTTCGTTGGTAATGATCTGTGCACTCCACTGTCAATCCATGGCTGGAACTCCCTGAATTTTTTGCAGCTGCGTTTAAGAGCGAAGAGAGCTCTTAGATCATCGAAGTCGCCAACCAGACCAACAACCAGGCAGCGCACCCATATTTCGCAACATTTTCTGTACACTGTGTGGTGCTGAATAAGTATCCATTAAGGAAGAACGGCCATGGTACGTTCGCTTAGAACTACGTTCTCACTACCAAAATCAGTTGAAAAGGCTTCTGGATATTCGGAGAAGTGTGGTCTGAAAACAGGGAACACGGTTGGAGAAGCCGGCTTGGGTTCTGCAAGTCAGTCTTTGACATCCAAAAAATTTCAACAATTAGGCCCTCAAAAGAACGGAGCGAACCTTTTGTTGTCCATGTTTGTGGACTCAAATACTGGGAGAGGCCAGCTTGAAGGCGGTTGGGGCGAAGAAAAGTACTGTATAATCCTGGTCTGTTAGTAAGAATCACAGGAAATAATCACGGGGTGGGGGAGGGGAGATGGTCCAATGATTAGAGCGCGAATTTAGTGATTGGAAGATTCCTGGTTCGAACCCAACCTCTGCCTCTCAACTTTTCCTGTCTAAGCTTGGGCAACCTGGCACTATCCCAGCCCTCGTGCTTCCTTCGGGTGGCATGGCAGCTAGGCACCGAAAGGGTGTTATATTTATTTATTTTATCACAGTGGTGGGAGATACATCCCTCGTCTCAGGAGCATGGGACGCATTAAAAATTTGAGGCGCTGAGTGAAAGGTGATTTGTTTTCCTGGAAGTAATAATAAGAAACCAACTACGCCACTCTTTCGGTGCGTAGCTGCAGTGCACTCGAAGGAGGCACAAGGATTAAGATACTGTTCAAGTGTAGACACGAGTAATCGAAAAGTCAAACCTACGGACTTTCCCATCAGTTGTTTCGAGCCTTAACTGTTAAGCTATCTCAAACTCGAGTTCTTCTGGAGTAACGTTGTGGTTTCTATGTGGGTAAACTACTACTTGATAACCAAGCCTAAGCATGAACAGAAGTATGAAGAAGGCCGATATTTAAGTAATGGGCATCCTATTCAAGGTTACAGAGGTGGCATAAAGGAGCAGTGAACCTTTGTCTTTCTCCTCAGTAAGCTCCACAGTAATAGTATTAATACGGAAATTGACATTTCTCATCCGATCTTTGAGGGACCCAAAACACCAACACAAGCACTAAAGTATCTACAATACGCTCATAAAGAGTGTAATCAAATAATGACGAGAACTTCAGTCGCAGATGCAAAGAATCGACAACTAATGCGCCAAAGTTGATTAAAAAACGAAAGGCAGAAGCTGCCCAAACACCTCGCTACATCGTTCAGGCTACCCAGTTTTCTGAATGAAGTGGATGACACTCCATTTTGTTGTAGGGCACTGGTGTGAGATGATGTTGCACACTGGCGCCAGTAACATTCCTGTCTCTGTCAGTGGAGGTTTACAATAGACCAGTAAAGCATATAGATCGATATCATTAAGGAAAAGCTAGTAATAAGGATATGACACACGCGGGTCATCGGTGGTTTGAATAAAGCCCACCCACCAATTCCTATTTTTCCTTTTCCCGTCAGTGTGTAATTCCAATATTCTGAAAGTCCGCATCATTCATTCTTTCTCACGCTCCGACAGACAATAGCACAATGCTTTAGCAGAGCACCATTTAAGCATTGGAAAGCTACCATTATAGTATGAAACTGTGTCGTCAAACAAAAAGTACCTGTCCCATTGGTGCAACAAGTTTTCTGGGGGGCCTGGAATCCAAAAGTTGGTCGAGATCCCAGTCATCGATGACATCCTGAAAATCCGAATCCGGCCATCTTCGGCGACCCAACTTTTTGTCCATGGTTCCACCAGAAAGTTCCTGGGTAAAAACATCAAGATAATAATCAAGATATTAAACCTTTGAAAGAAACTAAGACGAAGGGTAATCAATATGAAGGACGACAGAGTCAACAGAGATCACAGGTATCACAATATGATAGCTCTATGTTTGACTGTTGACCAACTTCCACCTGATCATCACAATTAACTCACCCAAGCTACCAATATTTAGACGCATTAGCTTGTTGTTGACACCGTGAGCAATCAGTGAACATTAAATGATGACGATGGTTAGCACACCCATTGATATGGCTGACAAATGTAACCACCTGATAAATGCCACAATCACGCAAAACGGAGGAATTCGGGTGGACGCACTCAAACTATAAATCTTACAGTAAATTTCCATCGCGGAAGTTAGTTGGCGGACATGAATACGGCAAATGCGGCTTAGACTAGCGATTTAGCTTAAGCTGAACGAGTACGATTCCAGTTATTCAGATATACCGAGGTTATTTTCGGTCATCGTTAATCACACTGCAATTTCTGTGGTTGCGTGGCTGACTAATAGAACAGACTTTGCAAGAAACCCAAATGCATGGAGTCTATTGTGCTGGTTGGATTCAGTAATATGAGCAAGAAGTTCTCGAATTCATGGGTTTCGAGGCGGGAAACATAGAGCACGGATCGGCTTCCAGCTGAAGAATTGAGTTTTGGATTCCCCACCCAAATCCGACAAAAAGAGAGAAGAGACAAATTCCTTTGATTTCATCGCACATTACTCAAATATGAAGGGAGAAGGTAATGATCTCGCAAATTGATCTCATATTCCTCTTTTCGGGTATCCTTCCATGAATCGATAGCTCGACTTGTAAATCTGGTCCGCTAATCTGTTTTTAGTGTCAATCATCCACTCGATTAGTCACAGGACTAATGAAACTGAGTTTTGTCTGTGATTGATGGTGATCGCTTAGGTGCACCAAGTTGTGGTTGGAATATAAATGAAGTACTATTTGGACGGGATTCCGAGGATGTTTGGAGACATCCAGCTAATCTGAGAGCCTCAAAGACGGTCATATCCCTTGATAAATTTTGTCCGCTGCGCCTCAGAAAAATGGCGAAAATCGGACACATCCTGAACACAACTACAGTAGTCATTCCCAAGCGCGTACATTCAAAGGAAAACTTCCTCGGATGAATGCTCCAAAGAATGGACAACTCACGAGGTTAGGAGCGGTTTCCTGGGGTTGTTCTTGGAACCATGTGCACAGGAGAACATCAACCACCTGCATAACCGTAAGAAAACAGTGCTGACTGATGGTTATCAAAATATCCTGTGGCCAATGGTGATACCAACGTAGGACGCCTTCCGCAGCTAGTGCAGAACGGAACATGTGAGACCCCAGAGAGTGAGCAGAACCTTACGGATTACTATTGTTTGAGTGTCGCATGTCCCATATTCCCCATCTGTATCTGGTTACGTTCGGCATGGTCGTATACTCTGAGGGAAGCCGATTCTGTCTGACTACCTGTCTTGTTCCCTAAAGGTAAATACCACTTTCCACTTCAATAATCTTTACCAGAATAAGAGTACTCAAGATTAAACAATGCTTTTCCTCCCTGTTTGTCTTACGAGTTGTTTCAAAAATTCTGATCTTGGATTTCCACAGCTTACGACTAGGGCTACCTTGTGCATGCACCAACCTTCCTGACTGTATGGGCGTATTCGTGTTCTAGAGGCGCCACTGCACTTAGTTTTATTGTTGTAATTTTCATCAGGTGGGCTCTGACTATGAGTCCAGTTTTACACCCTCAGGGATGTTTACGAGTACAGTATACATGCCAAAAAACAAACCAGTATTGATGCTTACATTGTTCGTATCTGGAATAACGGGTGGCACGTCGTGTCTTTTGTCTTGTAACTCCTCTTCCGATGCAAGCAATTCAGCCAAAAGGCGATCACCAAACGCATCAACACCTTTGAGTTCTAGGTCTTCAGTATTGTGTTTCGTGGACCGTCTGGTAACAGTAGAAGCGATATCCGCAGGAACCGGTAAAGGTGGGGTCACGACAGTGGCCTTGCCATAGACTGGAACAAGAAGCCCAACGAAACAAGGTCGACAAAAATAATGATGAATGAAGTAATCGCAAATTGGCCTCAGAATTAGTTCATCTTTCACACCAACTGTTGGAAAAACGAGTGAACACATACTTCCATAAGTTGGTCAGTCGTCTTTGGCTAACCGTTGGTAATGCTTCATTGTTAGTCATCTGTGTCCCGGTAAAGCCCACGTCTAATGGTTGTAATGTCAGACAGTTTCAATTAATATATCTGAAACGTAGCTATGGTACGAGAAAATGGCCCTACGAAAACTGGATTTATGGAATTGTATCTGAAGGTCACAAGAACTTATTTCTGCTACAAGCTGTGGGTGATCACCGAAATCACATCCAGTTAAAGCAAAAAATGGAATGCCTTAGTTGATTAAAGGGATTTTTCGGAACAAAAGACCTACTTGATGGACTACCCCATTCCAACGCAGAAAACTGCAACCGAAAATTAACCAGACGGATCCTGAAGCTAGCGTAGTAAAAAAGAAGGGTGAGTTTGACAGTATGCTCACCGACTTCCGTAGGAATGAAGCCGAATAGATTGAGCATTGTGTGGAACACTTAGTTTGGTTTGATTACGACGGAGTGGCATCTCAAGCGATAGAACATCGAAGAAGTTTGACGTGCCCATCCATGTGAACGCTCAGAGAATAACCCTGCTGTGAAACCCGTGATGTTTAGCTGCGAGAAGTAACGTGCATAGATATTACGTAACTGGTCGAGTGATATGTCAATGACTTTTCTGAAGTACTGCCGGACCGGCCAGTGAAAATTATACGTAGTAGTGTTTCGGCTTCAGAAGTAATGCAATTGTGGCGAAAACCGGTTGGTACGACGAGAAATTGCCCGTGATCAACACCAGCAATGCTCTCACTGGCGATGACAGCCGGCCAGTACTCGCCAACTACGTTCACCTTCCTTGTCATATACACTGCATCAACCCACTAAACTGGATGATGGTGGTATGATTGTGGCGTCTATCCGTTAACATCTACAGAATTGTAAGGCCATAGTGGGATGACCGGCGACTTCTTAAGCCCAAAATTTCAGTCTCAAACAACAATCCGACGTTTCTGATTGTCACTGTGCACAAATGATCACAGATTATGAGAGGAACAACAGCAATGTGATTATGTATTCTTTACAAGAACTTGAGATTGGAGGAATATACAAAATTCAGGAAATAATTTGCAACATCTACCAATATGATAACCGGAATGGAAATCTTCGTCCAAACTAGAGAGACCTGGTTCGATTCAAGGGAGTGCCATGTAACAAACCACCTGCTCGAGAAACCTCATTCACTCATCATCACCATCGACAGCATGACATCAGTGTTCTACACCGACGCTTCGCTGCCGTACTCTCATTCACCCAATTAACACAAAAAGTGGACCCTTCCAAAAAAACAACGAGGCAACGAGTGACCATGTGAAGCAAACCCATTGCAGTAATAGTTGCTCCGTGAAAGTTTTGGTGAAATAGTGAAGACGCTCTTGGCTGTTTCTTCCCCATGTAAGCTGGCATAAACATTGCTACTACAAACGTGGGAATGAGGGCGCATGCAGTCGAAAACCAAAAGAACGCCAGAAACAAAAATAACTGGCCAAGCAGTCAAGTCTCCAACCACTGGCCAGCAGATCGCGGGCTCGAAACTCTGAGTTTCGTTACATATGATTCCCAATAAGGATTAAACAGTTGTACAGTGTTTCCTGGCTTTTCAGCATGGATAGGCTTCACTGACAGGATGAAATCTCTATTGAAAATTACAGATATCCTCAAACCATCATCAATTACAGACAGGACTGAAAACAGCAACTGTCGACCTCCATAGCAATGTTCAGTGTGTAAGCTACCAAATGAACTCGAGACAGCTCAGTAAAATCGGACCTAACCCTAACTTTTCGACTGTTCCTATCCACGCTTGGCAGTATCTCAGCCTTCCTGCTTCGTCCATGTTACATGGCAGTTATGCACCCATGGGATATTCCAGCTGAACGATTAGTTTTTATTTTTAAGTGACCAAATGCATTGTGACGTTGATTTAGTTTAACACATACAGGATAGTAAACCACGCGCTAACGCGTGAGCAACTTATGATGAGCAGCACATACCTTCAGTCTTTAGGTGGAAAGGACTAGCATCCTTCAGCACATCTTCTATGCTATCGGAGAGTGCGTCTGACAAGGTAGCTGCATCCATCGGCATAGATGAATCTGATTCACTGTGTACTTTTGCGACCGCCTCTTGTGGCTTTTCATTGATCCGGGCCACTAGTAGCGCATCAGTGGTATCAGTGGAAGATTTCACTAGCTCACGCTTGGAAGCCACGAGGCTCGGTTTGGATATGACGGGGGCAGGATTATCCACTTTTACAGGGACGAAAGAGCGGTGGAGGGCCCCATCACCCTTATGTTCCGTACCTTTGACCCTGACGACTGACTGAATCGGTTTAAAATAAGGACGCCTCAAAGCCTAAGGAAAGAGAGAGAGTTTGAAGCAAATGAAAGAAATAATATGGGTGATAAATGCGAAACTCCACCAACCCCATCTTTGTGTTTTGCAGCAAAATCGAGAAATTAAACAACAGGCCACACTGATCTGTGAATACCAGTTAGTGTAGCCTCTCTGAACATGAAATGCAAAAATTTGATCTGAATATGATTAGAAACATCTTACAAATTAGCCTGCCTATTCATTTCGATGTGAAATTGCAAATAAGTAGCTACCGGTGCGACCTGATGTCAGTGTTGAGGAGCCACTCGCAACTAAATAGAAATGTCCAGAATCCCATCCGGAACATAGCGGATTCGGCATTCTGACTGGCTAACTTACAAATCAATTTTCCAAAGGCCAAATTAAAAGCTATTAGAATGAGATAAGGAAAGGAAAGTAACGGGGACACGTAAACAATAATGTGTAACGTATATTTCCGAAAAGCCCGTAGAAAATCGCGTATGTTCCGTGCAGTGGGAAAACCCCATACCCGTTTAGAGTGCGAAATCAAGGTAGAACTGAAAATCGCGAATCTTTTCCACTGTTGTCAGCCACCTAGGTTGGCCCTGGGTGCTACCTATTTAAAGCTGCAAGGCAGTAAAACGAAATATTCGGGTCTGATATCTGATAGCGAGGTTAAAAACTAGCGCCCATATGTAACTCCACAATAGACAACCGTATTAAAATAACTTATAACTGCAGACAGCATATTGTCGAACACCATTTATGCTCGAGTAAGACAGCAGATAACATTGCGGACTTCCAATTGGATGATCCGAGTTAGAATCCTTGCACGGGCACTTTCAAATTGGCAATTGGCTCCTGTTTTGAAGACTGTGCACATATGTTGTTTTACCAAAAGACGCAAAAAGATAACTTAGGTTTAAATGCGGAGGGAGAGCTTTATGATCTACGGATGCTTCTCAAAAATGGGAAAAAGCTTCATGAATCTGACAAAACAAGGTACCTTGGCATGAAAAAGCGGTTTGCTTGTTTTTTAATGTGTAAAAATGAACGTTAGTTGAACGCCAAAATCCAAAATGGAACCACGATGCAGCAGTTGATAGCTGACTGGTCAGCACATCAGTTGACCCACGGTACACGGGCACTTGAAGTAAGCTCACCACCGACAGCAAGACACCAGTAGTATGCACTGACGCTTGACTGCCATATTGAAATGTAGTGAAGTATTCTATTTTAGCAGACTTGCCATGCTAGCGGTGGTGCGTCTGACCAAGTCCTTATGGTGGAATGACGATAAATGGTGAAAGAACCCTTGTCTGGTTATGTAAGTCAGGCAGTTAGTGCTTTGAAAAGACACACTTATTAACAAAGAGAGGGCACGTTACTAAACGGCGTCTGGGTGTCTCGTGAGGATCATCCTATTCGAGAATAGCCATAAATGATTGTCATTAATGGTCTGCACGGCACTTACTTCACGAGCTGTTGGACGACGCTTTGGATTCCATGCAATCATGTCTCCGATCAACTGAATAGCCTCGCTACTGGCATTGGGGATTAAAGTTCGGAGACATGACGGAGCACATTGTGGAAACCTGAAATTCATAGCTGCGGCCAACTGATAACCTTCGGGCCAATCGCTCTGAAAGAAAACAAACGGAGGATGACAGCATGGAATCGTGCAATGATCAGAGCACAAAAACGATGCGCGCAAAAACGAAAGACTTGCTGGAAACAAAATCAATAGGTCAATAACGTAATTCCCTGCGTTTACTGACACCATTGAGCTCGCGATAGTTCAGTGGTTAATGCACGAACTTACCAACCAGGTGTGATTCGAACCCAACCTCTGCATCTCGACTCCTCCTGTATAGGCTTGGGTAATCTAGCAGTATCTCAGCTCTCGAGTTTTCTTCTGGTAACATGCACCGAAAGGGTATAACACCTGAACAATTATTGTTTTATATAGACGTAACACATTACTCATAAGGCTGCTGAAGATATTTCGACATCATAAACGAGAGATCCAGCTGGAAATCAGTCGGGTCTCTCGTTAAAACTCAATCAGTATGCGAATGAGTATAGTTTGCTTATTATTATCACTTTCACTCTTAGTGTAAGGAGGAAAGCCCTTTGCCTCGGAGTTGTTTATTAGAAAAACGCCAACCAAACAGTTACAGACTATTGGACAGGAAAGTCAAACTCTTGTTTGCACGTTGTTCTTAAAAACTGAATATCCGTCTTCGTTTCAGAGAGGTTTGGTAAACAATCGGTGGATTTGTTGTTTACCAAACCTCTCTGAAACGATGACTACCCAATCGGTCCCAAACATTTTCCAATTGATTGAATATCCGTCTTCTTCTTGAACGCGTCTTCTTGAACTCTCCCGGATATTCATTGACTATCACACAATTGCAAGCGAAAACTGCAGAGCAGTTCCACAAATTCCGTAATAAATCCTACCTTCCATTAGATCAAGGCGGAGTTACGAGAACACACATACTACTCGCACGCCAAATCAGTAGTACCCATCGTTACATTAGTATTACTGACACCATCCAGGTGATTCCTAAGTATATGACCATCCTAGATTCATCCTCTTTAGGTGCTGAGCTCAAAAAAACAACGGTCAAAGGTCATCTCCCAAGTAACCTCTGATAGCAACACCCATGTTAAACACCGGGACTTAGCCTCTCTCTAAACCACACGCCATCAAAAACAACCGCCAGAAGTGACAGTGACAACGCAAACATCCGCCAATGTCTCAGAATAACTGCCCTCACCCTGAAAATATGACCGCATCGAATACACACACTGAACACTATACTTCATGAATTCACTGGCTAGAGTACATTAGCCTATACGACAAGGCCAACTCTCTTAAAGCTGGGTAGCACAGACGGAAAATAACGGGACTGAACCTGAAGACAATACAGTTGGTGAACCCCAAGTAGGGGTCAAAGTTGGTGTGAATGACTCACCTTGGTAGGAGTGCCAAGAACAGAACAGATTTTGAAGATCATATCAATTTCCGAACTTCCTGGGAACAGAGGACGGAATGTGTACACCTCTGCCATTATACACCCGACAGCAAACATATCGATTGGCGAGTTGTAACTGGTGGAACGCAGCAGGACTTCAGGAGCACGATACCTAGACAGATAAGTAATAATCATTAGCAAGTTGAGTCAACAAAAGTGAGGCACCGCCAAAGGTCAAATACGACCCCCTTGTTATGAACACAAATAGTTGATTTCATCGCTAAAAAAGAGTAGGAGGAAACTGGCTGGATACTAGGTGATTATACCAAACAAAAGATCAAATACTTCAACTATGACACCATTTAATGGCACAGCTACCAAATAACCTAAAAGAGAATGGAGGCTGACAAACTGCTAGGTTGTGAAGACCTATACGGTAATGGTCGAAAAGTCAGATAAGGATCTTAGGGTCGAAGGTTCTCGTCTTACCTCCTCAGGCATTCCAAGCCCTACCACCAGAACAGCTAGAACCAACTCTAACGATTACCCCTCATTCATGTGACTGACTGTTGACATAGACTTCGTCACCTAAATAAGGCTACACGACAGACTCTGTTGTGACTTTTCACCAACTGATATAAACTCTCGTTAATGAACGTTTCTAGCCTCAACAATCACAAATATTCAGAATGTGTTTTAAATTGGCACAGATAAATCGAGATGCACTTACCATCGAGTAGACACGTAATCTGTATACGGTGGCTGAGAACGGATCTCACGAGCCAAACCGAAATCAGCCAACTTCACCGTATCCGGCCCGTTACAGAGGAGGTTCTCAGGTTTCATATCACGATGGAAAAAACCTTAAAAAAACAGGACGGAGTGCACTGAAGTGTTTCACCACGTGTGCTGATAGATTAAGAGTTATAAACAGTGTGAATTCGAATTTCCACGACATTCAACAGGCACCTGGGTAAGTGGAACCTATGGGTGGGTCAGAAGCGCAGTCTTTCCGACGTTGCAAAACCAGCCTAGTCGTAGTTAAAATACGGAACTTGAAAATTTCAGACCGCGCAGTCAAAGGTCAAACTTCACAATCCACTATCTCAGCGGTGTCGTTTTACTGCTGTAGGACCAGCTACTCAACGCACCATATCGATCTGCTGGTCGCTTCGGACAAGTACCAGTGGCATAACAGCCAGAGATTGGAATCTCTTGACATGTCCGCCTTTTTATAAGGAAACAAATCACATTTCCTCTTTTGAGAATGAGAACATAATACCATGATCAGTGTGTATTTCATCTCAAACTAATTCGCTATACAACCGGAAAGATCGAGCAAAATAAGACAAGATTATTCCATAAAACCTAACTGTTGTGTCCAGTGCACCGATCGTGTTTTTTATCATCAGCAATAGAATGAATAATCGACTGGACTGCTTGAGTTCGATAATCCTCAAAGGGTAGGGCAAAAGTTACTAAGTGAATGGCACACACTCGCCTCACCCTCTGGGGGGGGATGTTCATGTCAAAGTTTGGGCAACTTGTCATTCCCCTCGAGATGCATAGTGGACACGAAGTTAACCACAGAAGTCATCAGCGGACAGGTGCAACTGAAAAGGACCAATCATTCTTGAAAAATACGTCCCAATATGAACTGGGTACCCGAATGATAGGAACAAACTTAGGTTATTCATCCGTCATTTTGACAGAAAATCAGCAAATGCGTAACAAAACACGCAAATGTAGTCAATTTGCTGTTGTTCCTACTTTAAACACCAAGACCAAAAAAAATTAAAATACAGGACCATCTCAAACGGGCATAAGGCCCAAAAGAGGGATGCTTACAACGGAGAAATAATAGCCTCCACAAACTTCGATGAGGAGTATTCGGTGACTCGACACACTCGACCTACCTTGTTTATGCATGAAAGCGAGTCCATCTAATACTTGCCACATAATGTTGCGCACGACTTCTTCAGGAAACAGCTTGGTCCTAAATGAGAAAAATAAATGCCAGCATACCTCACTGTGAAGTCAACTTCTAGAAAGACGGTGCATTAAGTGCAAAACAAAACAAAACAGTGCAGTGCAACACAACATCGTAGACACATAGAGTGTACCTGCGCTTAATCATTTCATACAAGTTTTCCCTCATGTATTCAAAAACAAAGAACAGTTCATCGTTCTCCCGAATCACTTCACGAAGCTTCACAATATTCGGATGATTGAGACGCTTCAGGGTCTTGAAGGAGGAAGGTACAAATGAGCAAAGTTCAGAATCGACACACGGTACACGGAGAACAAAAGTGACAAGGAGTGTGAACAACAATATTAAACATCGAGCCTCCAGTCTAATAATTTTCTGCCGCACAACTTGGGACAACTGAGACAAACAATTGTATCCGTGATCAAACAGCATTCCTAGTGTTCTCGAATTATCAGCGACAAGCCCGGCTTATCCACGCACCAGTATTCGGTTTACGTTGTAAATCAGAGCTTCCTTGTCCACGATATTTACAGGTAAAACGTAGTATAACACCTTATGGATAGGAATTTTCATTTTAGAACCCGCTTCCCTCTCCTCTGGAGACAATGACTGCCACGCGCTCTTTGGCCTAAAACCCGTGAATTTGGGGTTTGAAAATACTTTCTTTCGAAAAAAACGAGAAAATGGAACCAACTACCGAACACCTTAAGCGATAAAGCAATTGCTACTAGCTACAAGCTGTTGATCTTATGACTATGCATAAACAAAATCAGGTTAGAACAGCTAACTACAGGCTCGTTGCCTGTTGTACTAACTTTCTGAAAGTGGTAAGCGCTTATTAACAATCATCAGGCAAGCTAGGACCTGAATAAACCAAATTGCGACCAGATATGCACGGTGAAGGTCGTTCAACGCTGACAGATCCCACTCGTTACTTTTGTGTATTAAACTGCCAAAACTTTCAAAAAGGTACATGCCTAGGGTAGTCGCCGTGAAGTTTACGGACCCGAAAATAAGATTTACTAGGTCCACCGTCTTCGATGTCAACGAGCCTATTGAAGCCTTGTCACCAATTCCCATTTGGGTATGATCACCCGCTTCACCATAAGTGAAGCGGGATTATCTACCAGCAGTACAGATAGCTTGATTCAAACACTGGATCTCCGATAGGACTGAGTTCTCCAGAGGTTCAGAGACAAATCCGGTTGGGATGCAACCACAATCAAACTATCAAGTTCAGCGTATGGATAATGTAAGTCTAAGTGACAGCTCCTAATTATCGGTAAATAGGGCGGTAATGTGCTGGAGATGAAAACTTAAACCGACTGACAGAATTCAGGCGCTACTGGCTTCGTGATTCGGTTAGAACGGCCGGGCCCCTCAATCATAAGTTAGTTGAGTCTTTATCTCCCACAGCGGCAGGCGCATACATCGACATGGTTAAGGCCCACTTCCACCAAGTGAAAAACCTGGCTACCTTCAATCGTGATATGCGAAACAAGGTGCACTAAAGTAAAACGTCTTGAAACATACGTAGCGATGGCCGAACCAGCGTGACTGATGAGGTTGTAACAAACTTCAACCGGGTATCCACCGGACACACTGTTGAATACCGTAAGGACTAAGATTGATGGTATCGCCACATATATAATGCCGTATAGACAGCGACGAGAGACAGTAATGGTCTCCTATTTTCCGTGCAAAGCAGATATGCTCCAAACCGACAAAAAACACGCGCCACACTGCAGCATTGTGGGTCACCTTAAAGCAATAGGTCAATTTCACACTATCGTCAAATATTATTAGGCTGAAGGGAAACAACACTGAAGCAATTTGCAAATGACTGGTCTCAGTCAATTGCTTGCAATTAGGCGTTCAAGTTGGACGTAAGGTTGGATTCCAGGTGAGTCTCCCGTCAAAACTAATTTGGTACACAAATGAGTGTAGTTCGCTAAGTTCCTGCAATTTACGTTCAATTAGAATATAAAGTTGTCGGAAACTCGGGGACTGCGCCTACCTGATAAGCCCCAAGAAGGTCAGGGGTGTCGGTCGGTCGAAGTCGGTTGGGGGTGTCGAAGGGTTTTCAGGAACCTTATGAGTAACGTATTACGTCTTAGCAATATAGGTCTTCATTCGTATGTATTTCGTGGGGACCAATAGCAGAAGTATTGACGCAACTACCAAAACGAGCATATTTAGTAACGTTCCAAAATCTCGAACTCAATTACGAAACTAGGAAAAGTGTAAACTAAGGCCAGGGGCGAGGTCAATTAAATCAACGAGTATAGTTTGTATTTTGACAGAATGGAAGCCAAACAGCATGACTTCATCCTCGTGCTCTAGGGGAGTGAGATTTAATCGATTCTGGAGGTAGTAAATAGTTTGAGTGATCCCTCAATAAAAAATGATACAAGAATGGAGTTAGGAAATGGAAGAGGTCTGTCTTGTCGAACACCAATTATTGTTGGTGGACTCATGGGGATCCTTCACAGACCCGCAAATTCACACGAGTATTATAATGGTGAGAGTGATGCGTTATTGAGAATCGAGAAAATAAAGTCACTTAAAATTGCGACCTACTGAGCTAACCCATGCAACTAGATTGAGGAAGACAATTGACGTCAGTCTCATGGTGTTAACCATAAAATAATGGACGAACCCACGAGCCAAATGGGATTCCGTTTAGCATTCACCCCTTGTTCTCGAGTTTCGCCAAGCGCTCGGAGGATGATGTCAGCGGGAGTTCCAAGCAGTTATAACTAAAACGGCGCCTATGCGACTTTCATTGCAACTCGGGGGTTTTCCGAAAATAAGGACAGCAATTTGAACTCATCATCCAGCGGACATCCGCCGTCCCTAGAGCTTCGCTAGTGCCCTACGAAGTAGTCGCCAAAGACGAATCAGCGAATGCGGCCAGAATTTTTGCGACATTTCGAATGAACTTACCATAGATCTGTTTTCTCATTTATGCATTTATTATTGAGATGGGAACTGCATAGATCATCAAGTCGCAGAAAAGTAGTAGATTTTGACACATCCATAGGGGATCGACTAGGTAAATCTACCGCACAATCGACCTGACCACAGCTGCCCCCAGTAACTTCGTTGGAAGGGAAGGCCAGATGAATTGATTGCCAAAGTGTTTCGACCATTGATGTGGACGACGATATTCAGAGTGAACTTATTCTTGATGTGCTTCTGTGACCGTCCGTTTTTTATGCCCACCTGAATGAGCTGGGAAGCAGCCCATTTTGAGGCCTTCCTTCTGTCCGAAAATCTTGCACACAATTGGTTTCCAGATCTTCACAACCGGAAAAACTGACAGCAAGCAGAACTCGTGCCAACGAATAAGCGGAGGCCCTGTAACTGTTCGGAGTATAAGGGAAATATTCTTTGCCCACCGATGTCCCTCCCCAACCCCTTCTCACCACACAAGCAAACTGGATCTCTGGATTGCCATTTATCTGACCGATGTGTCTTACGCACACTGCTGTCTATTAACAATAAACAAAGTAACACATTGCTAAATATGCGAGATCCTTTCTAAATAAGAGCTTCCAACGTCCGTACTCTGTCAAATTGGCAAACAGGCAATTCTCGCTGAAACATTATACGCCCTTAAAATTGACGTATGCTGTGTCTCCGAAACACGCATACAAGACCCAGGCGTGATTATGCATCTCAAAACGCTAAGGACAAGCACAGATCTCTCACATTTCACTGTCTGTATATCAGCTGGTCCAGAAGCGATGACTCATGGGATATATGGGGGGGAGGTGGACACAGCCTCAGAGCTGAACGCGCTTTGCTGTATTGGATATCAGTGAACAGTCTATGTGCCGGTTATCCAGCTCAATCAAGCACAATGCCTCGCGACATAAAAAACGGCGCTCGTTTGTAGTGTCGGCATAGGCCTCAACGGACTGCAGTTCTGATGCTGAGAAGGATACTTTCTATCGAGAATTATCCTGGCTCATTTGTAAAGCTAGAAGCACTAACATTGTTATCCTTACGGGCGATAAGAATGCCCAAGTCGGTCGTCTGAACTTCTTGGAATCACATCTAGGCGGTCGATTAGGAGTCAGTGCTCGTCGCACAGACGGAAAGCGACTTCTCCAGTTGTGTGCTGATCATGAACTGATTCTGGCCAGCACGAACTTTCAGCATTAACATCCGCATCGCATAACCTGGCGGCCACCAACTGCAAATCAACCGTGGATCCAGTTGAATCATGTGGCCATCAGCCACCTGTGGAGAGCCACAATTCAAGACTGCCGTTCCTTCTGGGGCACACAACTTGATTCCGATTACGCCACGGTGGGTGCAGACCTGACAGATCGTTTCCCTTCTGGCTCTCGCAAGTAAGCAAGAAGCATTGCAGTCCATTTTCTTCGGAGAACTACCATAACACACCAGCATCGATCTGATCTAGCTCAACTACTCCCTACAGTGAACCAACAGTGTACTGGTGTAAGGAGGAAAGCCCTTTGCTTCGGAGTTGTTTATTAGAAAAACGCCAACTAAACAGTTACAGACTATTAGACAGGAAAGCCAAACTCTCATTTGCACGTTGTTCCACAAATTCCGTAATAAATCCCATCTTCCATTAGATCAAGGCGGAGTTACGAGAACACATACTACTCGCATGCCTCATCAGTAGTATCCACCGTTACACCGGTAACAAGCACGTGGATAGAACGTGACAAAAAAATCGTTCAGCTGTGGCACTCTTTCGGTGCCTAACTGCCATGCCACCAGAAGGAAGCATGAGGGCTGGGATACTGCCAGGTTGCCAAGCTTAGACAGGGGAAGTCGAGAGGCAGAGGTCGGGTTCGAACCAGGGACCTTCCGCTCAGTAAAGACGTGTCTTATGTCAACTGATACGATCGATTAACCTTAGGAAAGCAACGGCCAGTGAAACGATAAGTGAGAAAGGCGGCTGATTAATCCACTCGCAAAAACGTCGATTGGAATGATGGACAGATTGAAGAACAGATTAGCTGGCCTCCTGCAACACCTCCTCTGGGGGTGAATGGAATGGAAATCTTGATCGCCCGACAGAAAAAATCACGAAATATCCGTACTGAAGCGTGAGAAGGCAACAGGATCGGATGGTCTGTATGCGGCCCTCTTCAAAGAAGGCGGAAAATCCTCGGAACCTAGACTTCTGTTTGCGGACGGGCCCATTGAGGTGGTAGACCAATTTATCTACCTTGGCAGCTGTATCAGTCCCGGTGGTATCGCCAAAAATAATATTTCAATCCGAATCGGGAAGGCAAGACCAGCGTTCGTGAACCTGCATCACCTGTGGAGTGGGCTTGACATCAGCTTATACGTTAAGGTTCGAGTTCATAATGTTGCGACGTGCTCCATATTAATATACGGGTCAGAGACCTGGTCACTGCACGCTGAGGAGGTCTAAGGGCTTTCAGTGTTTGACCATCGATGTCTTCTGAGCATTGTCCGAGTCTGATGGGAACACCCGATCAGTAATGCTGAAGTACATCGGGTGGTTTTCGGAAGAAATAACTCGCCCACGATAGGTGAACTGATCATACTCCATAGGTTGCGCTTGCTTGGTCACATGTTCCGTTGCCCGTCGACCAAGTTCCTCGAAGAGCCCTTTTCGCACAACCACGGGTGGAAACGAGTCAACGGAAGCCAAACAATAACTTGGCAGCGAAGTATGAAAGCCATTACCAGCAAACTCAGGTGCGCTGGTTATTGCCGTCTCCCAGGATGAAGACCACGAGACGGGACACATCAATGGTGTTAGGAGGACTACCTCCAAACGAACAAATCCACTTGGTTTTAAGATTCGTTTTGTATACTGCAACCTTGTTTCTACATTGGAGCTTCTCACTGACATCTTATTGGACTGTTAGCCCTTTTTATACCCTGGTTCAGTTGGATTCCATATCACGGAACGATCCACGTGTTTGCAGTATAGCTTCTTCAAAGTTGTTTGTCTTCTCCATTCCCGTGAACTAACGAGTCTGACTGATACATTACCAAAGAGGATACAACAAATGGTAAGAGACACTATCAGACATGGCCCCGTCGCGACTTCAACGGGCCTTATGCAGCTAGACTGTTACCTTCAAAGCATACCTCCCCTCCGACAGGAGTTTGCATACAGAACCCTCATACGGGATATAAATTTGGAAGGGACACCTTTGATCGCCAGACAATGCCAAAGTTTCTGACGAACGAGCGTCAAAAACAGCATTCGGATCAAGAAAAACAACCAACGCGGGACGTCTGAAGGAGTGATGCTGATCAAGAACTTGTCGAAGCATCCTGGGCCAAGGCGAAACCCAGCTTGATTCTCCCGATAATCGATCAACCTGCACAAAATAATGCCAGGGAGCACCTCAGATGCGACGCATACCAGGCTGATGCCCCGATGATTTTCGCAAGGCTTTCTTGCTCCCTTCTTGAAGACAGGGGTGACGGTCCAGGAGCTCCATTAGACTGGTATTCTGTTTTTGTTCCAAATTTCCCGCACCGGGGTTCAGCCCTCATGCAGCCCTGATCAGCAGGTCCTCACCACTTACTTCGAAAAATGCGGGATGCAGATCATCCGGGCCGGGTGCCTTGTAGCGTTGGAGGAATGACACTTTAGGCCGGATTTTTGTTGATGGCGGTGGTCTGTGGTCGACGTTCCATTCAGACATGTTGGGTTCTTCCAGAGGTTGTGCTGAAGGTGTCCAGATGAAGTGATCTGTGAAACCTTCAGGCCGACGAATTTATGAACTATCACTCCATCTTCTTCGCAAATTGTTACGCTGACACTCATCTGATTTTGGCCAGTGGAAAGAATCAGCTGAAATAGGGTGCAGCTGTTGCCGGGAGCGAAAAAACCCTGCATTTTCTGGGCCTTTGAAATCCGACAGCATTCTGTCATTCCACAGGCCCTTTATTACCAGACGTTTGGGGGATCTGCATGCACCATCGTACTCGTGATATGCCGGTATGGCATTTCTGGCAGCAATGAGCTCCGCTGATCTCAACATCGTATTATTTGGTCGAGCCGGATGGCTTGGACAGGCACTTCTAAAAGCCGGGAGCGTAGCTTCTTTACCGCACTTCCGTTCCACCTCCAACGAATCGCCGTCACCAAAATAACTTCGAATCCCTGAACAAGTACAACAGCAGCGAAGATTGTACGTGATCCACAAAATCTCCAAGACCACGTGCTCTTCAGCTCTTAAATTTGCTCGGTGGCACACAGCAGGCTGTGCGGGAACCCCATTTTGGCGTTTCAAGTTCTATCCACCCCAAAACGTTCCTACAGTTGTCTGTTACTTCTTGTAAAGACGACCAACTTTCAAGGACGGAGACTAGGTATTTAACACCAACACTGTGAACAGTACATCTCCATTCGTGTTAGCAACCGCTGGAGTTCCCTCCCATCCAAAACCACGACGGCTCTATCCTCGGCGTTGTACAAACGGCTCAGTTTGCATTTTCATGAGGAAACTAGATACTGAATGCTTGCGGCACTTGGGGCACGAGAAGCTCAGCTTGGAGAACCTATCCGTACTGAACCCAGTAAGTAAATCAAGCATCTGGTCGAATGCATGAAAGACAACACACAGGACAAACCTAAACCGCGGTGGGACCCACCAAGTATTAATCGTGGCGCACATGAAATCAACCGATTTTGGAGAACTGATAGCTCGCTCAAACCGAACGCTTAGGTAAACAGACACCGGGTTTTAACGTTACTGGGATCTGAATCCAAAGCTAACGAGGCTAGATTGCCACCCGGTAGTATCGAATTATTTAGGACACACATGTCAATCAGAGGGCGCAACGAAACGAAACCACTCTTCTCCTATCGTACCATCGAGCGACCGAACTGCGATTATTTAGGACGTTCAAGAACATTTAAAACTTACCTTTACTTCCCGCAAGTTAAGACACTCATCCCAAGAGAAAAACTTCTTCTTCATCCTAAACTATACGTAAGCGAAACAAAATGATGGCATACTTTTTGATTGCAACTTTCTCCTTCGTTTCCAAAGAAGTAGCAAGTAATACAGAGCCATATGTTCCATCGCCTAGCTGTTTCAGCAGAGTATATCGGTTCATTTGATTCTCATTGATAAGGTAGAACGACGCGGATCCAGCGGAGAAAACGAATACACTTATCACCAAAGCAGATTGCCATCGGAATCAAGAAGGTCCGATATCGCAAGCCAACCACGCTCGGGAAACATGACCTTCAGGTGGCAATTGACCTAGTGTTTGCATTGGCGACGGTCGGATTTCAAAAACTAAAACAAGACAACCGAAGGTTGCCAATGTACAGGAGTGCTAGCGGTTCAGGTTCACCATGTATCGACCTGATTGATTTTATGTTTTAATCCACATTGGGCACTGTAGTGTGGTCGTTTGGCAACCAAATGAGGAAGTATAATCAGTGTGCAGCAGTGAATGGACTATGCAATGTGATGATCATATTCCGCATTCAGGTGCATTCACGGATTCACGGATTCACGGATTCATACACCGAATCGAGGCTTTCACCCGAGTTTCCCGGGACGGTTTTGTTCTTGTCGTTCAGTGGCTGTCGTACACCTGCAAGGCACAAGCGAAAAAGGGTGTAGCACTGCTCTTTAAGTTCTCAACGCCGGGCAGTAAGCCCGCCAGCGCCACGACTATCATTAAAAATTGTTTAATAGCGCTTCGAACTGGGTTCGAGACGCAGCAGGGAAAACCCTTGGAAGAACGTCAATCCACGCAGCTGCTACCCGAAATGAGAGAAAATTTTGCCTAGTGAAAGTGTGCCCTCTGAGCTTGAAAACCTCACCATGTCACCGCCGTGTGTTTTCTGAGTCAAATGTGGAAGATCTGTTGGTCAAACCTTGTTCAAACAGGGCATTAGTAGGAATAACGTCCTCTCGGAGGCGAAGATACTTGAGGGGAATGAGGTCAAGCACCGCCAGACGCGTTACGCAGCCCACGGATTTAAGGCCGGCAACCATTTTCGTAGCAGCTCGCAGGACACGCTCAGTGAGGGTTACGTCCTTCGTGTGCCCTGAGTAGACAACTTGGTTGGCGTATTCAAGAAGCGGTCTGACGTAGGCCC
>SJOL01010839.1:1026162-1040212 GCA_004794785.1 Opisthorchis felineus | reverse complement strand
GAAATGGTTAAATCCGAACGACAGTTTCAGCAGATTAGAATGAACGCGTCCTGGAGGTCGCTGGGGCCAGGTGAAGGGTTTGTTTGTGTTTGCAGTTAGCGGAACAAGTAAGCGAGAGTGTACGGTCAAGAGTAGGAAGGAAATGGTTGCGTGTAAGCTATCAAACTTGGTGTAGCAGTGCCGTGCCCCCACAACTGACCTGACCTATTCCAGTTTTTGGACAGCCCCGTAACGGGCGTCATATTTGAGGTCATTGGGCTGGGATGTGCAATTGGTTGAGCAGCGGGATTTTTCAGGGTGGCCAAGGAAATTCGCTTGGGCAGAAAGAAGCCGATGTAATAGCGCAAAACTTTTGGTCCCGTTGGGGATCCCTGCGGACTTAGGTAACAGGTCAGGTGGAGTGGATAACAGCCAAACAGGGCGCCCTAAGCAGGTATTGCCGAAGGCTGGAGCTTGGGAAGACGAGGAAATGGGATGAGAGCAGTAAAGTCTGGTGAGTTTGAGGAGACATCAGATAAGATAATGTGCAATAATAGAGAAAAAACTTAACTTTTACCACAATTAGGGTGGTGACACCAAGTAAATAAATGAGACAGGACAGGGGTAGAGTTGTGCTCAGTAGACTAGCGATCAAGAAGGGGCTGAGTTTGCGAATATATGATATCGTAGTACAAGTATATTACAAGTACAAGTGGCAGGAAGTTATATGGGACTTGAAAGAAGAGAAGCGCATGCCATAGGCACTTGACCAGCCAGTCAGAGAGTGTAATTCTTTTTGAATCCGGCGAAAGACACGAATTTTAGCAGAGGAAAAAAATGCGTAAGCGATTTTCATATCGTCCGCAAAAAGGAAGGTTTTACCATGGGACATGGCGCCGGAGATGTTGATATACAACAGGAGTGGGATGGGGCCTCCCTTGAATGACTCCACTGGTGATCGGTAGTGGGGATGACTGTTTGTCCCCAATTTGTGTTGCCTGTGACGTATCAAACAGCTAGGAGATGAACTACTGAAATAAGTGATTTCAACAGAACTAAGTTTCATCAGCAGGGATACACGAGAGACCTGGTCAAAAGCATTTGGGATATCCAAATGGACTGTTACAATGGAGTGCCCGTCATCGTAGGCTGTTGTGACGTTCTCAAAGTAGTGAAGCTGGCAGCCATTGACGAACCCCTGGGACAGGAATCCGCAGTGTCATTCATCTATCGCATTTGTAGCTAGGAGGAACCTGGTTAACGAGCCTTAAGCCAGGCATTCAAGGGTTCGCATTAAAGGAGGGGTGTGATGGATCCCCCTGTAGTTGGAAGTACTTTTCCTAGATCTGGATTTGAAATGGGGGCGGACAACAGATTCTTTCTACTAAGAGTGGACGATTCCGGAGCTGACTGAGTGAATAAAAAGATTTAGGACAAGGATTTTGACGTCTTGACCGCCATGTCTCACAGCACGGTATGGTATGCCGTCTCCCCACAGCGCGACGGAGTCTTTGGGGGTCTGGAGAATGGTTGATATATCAACCGGGAGATAGGTACGCCGTTAAGAGATGTGAAATGTGCGGCAGGGATTGTGGATGTGAGTTTGGGAGGAAGGGGCAAGTAGCAACTGGCAAAGTAAGGGGTTAGGCGGTCGGCTATATTGACAGGATCAGTGATAAAACTACCGTCGGTGGAGTGCAGACGAGTAACCGGGTGACTGTTTTGGGTACAGCGCCCACGGAATAAACGGCTCAGTGATTTACAGCGAGACGTGGCCCCGAGAGTGGTGCTCTGTTCGCGGTATTCGAGAAGTAGCCGTTAGGACTGGCGGTCACTTGAAAGCTTGTTAATGGGGAGTATTAAGTTGAAATCCCGAGATTTCCAATATTCTCTGCCAGCTCGGTGTTTTTAGTATCCAAGGTTTTTGGTAACTTATCATGGCGAAAGATACCAGGGTGAAAGTTTTAATGGGAGAAGCAAAGTAGAGAGAGGTCAGTAGGTTTTTTGTCGATATCACAAATGCGTTGTGTTTGTTGAGAGAAAGAAGTCGCTTCAGTAACGAGAGGCCAGCAAGGATGAAAAAGCTGGTAAATATCTGGAGGCAGCGGGTGCAACAGAGTATGTCTCGGAGGAGCAATTGCGCCATAACTGACTGCGTTGCACGAAACAACACAGTGATTGCTTCCTGGGAAGCATGATCCAACGACGGTGGTAGCCAGATGACCCTCATTTTAGAGCGATAGGCCTAAGGTATGTAGCCACGAGTGGGGCTACGTACAATCTGGGACCAACCCCCTACACTAAGTTGGGCAAGCAGCGAGGCGTAATGAATATGGTCCAAAGCGGGGGACCCGGAAATATACAATAGGTTGAAGTCATCCTGCAAAAATTTAGACGAATGAGGAAGAGCATGTGCAGTGGAGATGATACGAGACAAGTAATCAATAGAGGCGGGAGAGGGGGCCGGTTGTAGACAGATACAACCTATAAGTACAGTTCGTTCGGTCTGGTTTATGGAGATCCAAATGGCCTCTGGAATCTTTCCTAGGATAGAATCTTCAATGGGGTTTCACAAAGTTTCGATTTGGCTTAGGTGGCACAACCTCTACCCCTGGAGTTTCTCCTGTCAGAGCGGTGGATATTATAATCAGGGATTGATTCTCATGTGTGGCATCAGACCGAGGTCAGAGTATAAAGTTTGCGTGGATACCACAACAGCCTAAGCTTTCTCAGGGACGGTTGGGGGGGGTGGTGTTACTGCACAGGATGCCAGGTAATTCGACAGGCTCTGTAAGTTATAATTTAATGCAGGGGTACTTCAACTTTCATGCTCACATGTGTCGACGGTGGACCAACTTGCATGGTTGTCCAGGGAGCTAGACGCATTGGGCATCTGTGATTGAGTCACGTCGAATGTTCTAATTCGCGCGGATTCATGAATGGATGTGGGTTCTACCAGGTAGCTTCCAGTGACCGAATTTTGGGATTTAGGTACTAGCTTCTTGGTAAGGTGCCTTTGCAGTCGAGTGCGAGTGGCTATAATTTTTATGCCTCGGAATTTTTCGGTAGAGAAGACAAGAGCCTTGGATGGTATCGGACGCGCTGCGCCGTTTTCATCCCTGAATAGCGCTATTGTTACGCAGCACATGGAGGGTTTCAACTTTCGGAGCCGTTGAGCTGTGCGCGCGGTGTCACGCATGCCAGATGCAGTCAATATAGCAGTTTTGGTGTGTTCAAGCAGAATTCGATCGGGCGCGTTGAATATTAGGACCTGGTGACGTTATTCAATGCATAGACAAATCTCAGAGGTGATCATGTCAATAAGAATTGACGCTTTTTCTAGATTGGCTGGGTTGCATGTTGTGTCAGGAGTTAGGAGGCATGCAATATGCTGTATGGCTCGCAAGGAAGATAGTTTACTTCCCATCTTATGCAGACGGGCTCTGAGATTTTTCAGTTCTTTCTCGGCCTGAGATCTTTCTAGTAGCGGTGAGAGAAGAAAGTTGCTGAGTAGAAGAGGCAAAGAGATGTCAGTTAGTACTAATGAACAATCTGAGGTAACTTGGAGCACCCTGTTTATCGGCCTCGAAATATGAGGGGTTGGGAGCTGGGTCATTTGGCTGTGAGTCACTTCTTTGAACATATTGAGGAGATAGATGATAGAGATTCGGGGTATAACAACCACTTTGAGGAGAAAGACGGGAGTGGTGACATAATGTGGTACTTCGTTGTAGGTTGAGGAATATTTGTTTGGGGGGATAAGGCGGGAAAAGCCCTAGAGTTCTCAGATCGTAGAGCAAGGGCCTCAGCCAATCTTAGCCATCTATGTGAGCTGGTAGTTTAGATAGGACTGTTGAAGTGTGAAACAGTGGCAGCAAGGGGATAGGAACGATTATGCAGATGAGGTCTGAACGTGCCCGACGAAGTGAGAACTGACGCTGACAAGATTAGGCCTAGTGAAGAAGGGAAAGACGTTGGCCTTTGTGATCGCAGCTAATTGGGGGTCACTGTAACTGAATGTTCATCTAGTACAAAAAATGTACAAAGACCTATGGGTGAGCTAGAATTCAAAAAGGATTGTACAAAGCCTGACCTTGAAATTTTGGTTTCGTGCTTTTTTGTGCACACTACCTGTCTTCAATGACTCACACCCAATCCACCGGTGCGAAAAACCGTACAGGTAATTCCACTTACGGCAGTCCTTTCCTGGACTGAAACGTCAACTTCAGCCCGTTTATACTATCGTTTCTCACTGGTGCAAACATCTACGCGACCGACCACTGCCATTCCCTAATTACCTAATCCCTGGCTTGCACCCTGCCTCCACCAATACACAGGCCACAAATGCGATTTTTCCGGGTCCGCTTGCCATCGTCCTGTGATGACTATCTCCACATGTTGCTCAAACATACGTTTCCAACGTCTGTAAAATTTCCGCCACTTTTCAACTTCCTATATCACTCTGCGTGGCGTAATCGCCTCTATCCTCTTGGAGTAGCGCTAAACCGCAGGCATCCACGAAATCTACCACGGAAATAACTGTGAAGCGTGTTGGCATAAACTGCAACCTTATGTCGGCAAGCCCACTGAACCAATTAATATTTTTTACTTTTCTCTATTTCCCACACTTCGAAGCAAAACACGTCTACTCCGTGGTACAAAAGATAATACAGTAGAGAACACATCTCACTGTTTCTGCAGACGTATTTGGTGAAGATCACTGTGCCAGGCGAAGCGACGACACTGCGTAACATAAGACGGTCGCCGTAGAAATGTGAGCACACGTGTGAGCAGAAGTAGCTAAAAATTCTTCGGCATAGTCAGTAAGTTGTGAAAGTAGATTCAGTGGATGGTTAAGTCACTTGTGGCAGAGATGGCCCTGCATATATTCGCGTCTACGGGTAGTGCGCATTATTACACAATAACCTAGAATGGGGGCTCATCGATGAAGATGCAGTGGACCACAAACGAGGCATCAGGTATCAGAGTTGTAACAGCGGCTACTACTGATGAGGCATACGAATAGTCTGTGGTTTTCTCGAAGCTCCGCCCTGCGTCTAATGGAAGGTGAGGTTTATTACAGAACTTGCGGAACTGTTTCGCGGCGTTCGTTCACAATTGCCTGATAGTCAGTGAATATCCATGAAAATTCAAGAAGACGCGGGGGAAAGTCCAGGTTTTAAAACCTATTTGCATATGAGAGCTGAGCCTTAGACGCACACCCAAAAATTCTCTGAAACCACAGTTCGGAGGAAGGAAACTTTAGCATAAATTTTTAGCATTTGACGGTATTTATTCAAGCCCTTAAGATTTCCTTATGCGGCCGCAGCTTCATTGAAAGTTGTTTAAACGTACTCATGACCCACTATGGGCGCGGAATTCATATTTCGATGGCTGTCACTGGCTTCGTATGGTGTGTTCGTGAAGAGGGTGGAAAATTTTGTGGAAAGCCGGTTTCCTCACATGTTTTCTTCTGTATTGGACTTGGAAATAATCTCAAAACTACATGAACAATAACTACGGCCTCCATGTTCACGCCCACTCAAAATGGACCAGCTATTCGTGAGGTATATGGGGGAAATTTTCTATCGTTGCGGCAGGCGTCCAAGGAATTCGTCACAAGTGGTAAGTTATTTTTTCACTCGCCATACCGAGTGCACGGCAAGGTTCCATCTTCAACAGTATACTGATCTCTTGATAGTGCCGTTGAAAGAATTGGTGGGTTTATGGGCAGAGCAGGCAGACAATACAATAGGATGACCAGTGCTTTGAAGTTCTGGAACAAATTCAACGGACTGAGACGGTCTTGTGGGCGCATGTAAAGATCTGTCCGGAAATAGTAGGAATGTGTTGAACTACGGGCAAGCCAATAGACTGGGTATGGCAGTCGCAGTACCCTCATCGCGACGCCGTACTTGGGTTCGTGGACAGCCCAGTACATGACTCAATTGTGCACAACTAAGTTTTCTCGGAGGTTACAGGGACAAGAGATCAGAGAAAAACGTGAGTGTATGGTGGTGTTGCGTGTTTGTATGGTGAGGTGACCCCAGAATGGCGCAGTTACAAATTAAAGAAAATCGTGGAGCTTCACGAACCGAGTTGCATCTGAGGCTTTATATTGCCTGTGTTCAGTGAGTCTCTTAGCATTTTTTGCTCTACTATCAATGAATTTTTCGATTCATAGGTGGATTGACCGTGATATATGCTACAACCAGGGCAAGCTTAGGCCGGAAACACAGGCGGCCGACAAAGGCTGCTTCCATTTTAGTTTTCCCTTCCTGCATTGCAGAAGGCAGGGATGAAAGATGATATGAGATGATGAGACAACGCTGAAATGTCTTTTCAACCCCGGTTTCAAATATCAAAAATCTTCCAAATCCTGTCGGTCTGGAATATGCAGACACCGTTCTCATCTTCGAAGGTGAGGATACGGCGCAGGTGTTCTTCGGTGAACTGACCAAAGTCATTCCGTCCCTTGGTATGCACTTTGCACCCACAAAGTGTAGAGTTATAATAATAATGTTTATTCCCAACTGGTGGGTGGCATACCGTCAGGCGTGATCATAAGGTTACAGTCAGAATAAGGCGTGAGTTTTTCTTGTAGTTGCAGGTAATGGAACAAGTGGGCGGTAGAGTACGGTCAAGAGAAAGAAAGGAATAGTTGCGGGTGTGCTATCAAACTGGATATGGCAGTGCCATGCCATCACTGCACTGACATACTTCGGTTTCTGGACAGCCCCGTAACGGAAGTAATGTTTGAAGTGATTTGGGCTGGGATGTGCCATTCTGTGAGCAGCGGGATATTTTGGCTGGCCAAGGAATTCCGCATAGGTAGAATAAAGCCGGTGTAAGATCGCAGGCAGTTTTCTACTCTAGATCAGTAAAGCCCGGTGAGTTTGAAAGACTTCACATAGGATGATGTACATTTTGTTATATGGCGGTGAGAATTGGCCTGTTCGAGAAGCGGAAGTAGGACGTCTTCAGCTGTTTGACAACCGCTGTCTCCGAACCGTAGCTCGTGTGGGTGGCTGTCAGCGAATCCGTAAGGCGACAGTTAGATAGCAATTTTCCGGTTGTGCACCGGGGTTTTCCATTGAAGAATGTGCCCTCGCAGTCTCCAGCTGTTTTAGTAGCCTACTTATTCTGATACAGTAGACATGATTTTGGAAGCGTAGTGGGTTGCAATACTTCGACATGAGCGATGAGTTAGATGAGGCCCGGAAACGAGCCTCTTGTTGGTGAGACTTACTGTGGTTGAGTATGGGATGAGGAAGACGGAGCCGTCGATTTGATTAAGCTACGTTTTATCGTTATCAGGAAGCAGAAGTGGAGTGAATTTTGGATTTAGTGCTCTAAATGAACGGATTTGATACCAAGCACCCGCCCACTCATTAGATCTTTGCTACAGCCGCATCCATGGGTGCATGTTTGGAGACGCATGCAGCCCTTGGATCCTAGGGCTCAAGTCTATACCATTTGGTCTTACGACTGACAATTAGACACCCCCTTTAGCTTTAAGTTCGCTGCGCCCAATATTACATATGGTTGTCGAATCCCGCTATCAAATCATCGATGTACACACGGCTCCCTCATTATCGCCAATGGAACTAATTGAACAAGTAGTGAGTTTATTAGTGCACGGAATATGATATTCATAATACAATTCAGGTGTATGCATTAATAGCAGTCTTTACTGTGGTTGACAGTAGTTTACAGAAGCGAGTTGCACAATGTATAAAATAAAGACAATATGAAATATGGAGCAAGCCATAAGCGGACTTACCTTTTTTGTGAGTCCCTTGGTGAAAGTCCGGACTGCGGGAATGAGCTTTCTTCGCAGGATAGCTGCTACACGTGTTCCATAATTGTCCGTGGGCTTGTGGAGTTTGGCTGACTCCTTGCTCCCAGTGAGCGCCCCCTGCGCACGCGCGAGTCTGCGTTGTGTGTACTGTGTTGTGTGTCGAGAGTGTTGAGAGTGTCGGGCGTGCCCTTAAGTTGGCCGACTTCTGTCCTTATGTACGTCTAGTGGGCCGTGAAAAAAGACAATGTGAAATCACATTGCGCCCTTAACGAGTTCACGGAACCTGTTGTTGGCCAAAGGTCGTATTCATTGACACGTGACTTTGAGGCAGGCAAAACAAAATGGAGACAGTAGGTGCAGGTGCGAAATTGCTTGGAGAAGTAAATAAACGGAGGGGTAACCGTTACAAGTTTACCTTTATAACAGTAAAATTCCAGCTTCAGCGTGGACACCGATCGGGAATGTTGGACAAAGATTTTATTAAGCACTTGGTGAGTTAGCCACCACAACTTTGTTTAATTCTGTTTTCAATGATATCGCGGAAGGTGTGTACGAGTCGTAAATGATTATACATTTTTCCTTTCAGTGACCATTTCGAGGAAAAGTGGTGCCCCGAAACTGAGAACTGGATTGACCACACATTACGTTTGTACCGATACAACCAGTAAATAGAAACATTATTTGGTAAAGGTGGTGGTATATTTTTAGGCATTGGGTTGGCAGACGAACGACATGCATGGATATGAAGGACCACGCTTGGTCGTTGGATTAGTCTATTATGTATAGTTAGGGCATTAGAGTCAGCTTCGAGGATGTGTACGGGCCCTACATTTACTATAAGTAGCCATGGTACGCGAAATCGATTACAGTTATGGGTTTGACGGGCCGTCGTTGGTCATTGGATTAGGCTTCTGGGCATGGTTGTGGCCTCATACTCAGCTTTGCACCTAGACACAGGGCTAGCAATTACGATAAGTAGCCAAGGTAGGCGATATTGGCTACAGTTATGAGTGTGACGTCTGTCGTTTGCCGTTAGACTGGGTTTTTGCGAAAGGTTGAGGCCTCGTATTCATCGGCTCGCATAAATACTGGCCTGGTGTTTATCATAAATTTATCATGAGTTTGACGGATTAGGTTGGATTAGGTTACCGCGCATAATCAACGCTTCATAATCAACGCCGCCTATGGACACGGACCTAGCAGGTACGATACGTAGCCAAGTTAGGCGACATCGAGTACAGTTATGAGTATGACAGGCCGTCAGTGTAGGCTATCACGCATAGTTGGGGCCTTATTTTTACCGGCCCGCATAGATACCGGCCTGGTGTTTACTATGGGTAGCAAATATAAGCGGCATCGCGTACAGTTGTGAGTATGAAGTCCGTCTTTCGCCACTAGATTAGGTCCGTGTGCATAGTTGGCCATTGGATCAGGATGCCATGCATAAGTGAGGCCTCAATGGACGTCGCACATAGACATGAGCCTAGCAGTTACAATAAGCATTCCAGATGGGTGACAACGAGTACAGTTATGAGTAGGAAGGGCCGTCGTTGGCTATTGGATTAGGTTGCCGTGCGCAGGTGAGGCCTCATAATCAGCGTCACACATAGACACGGAACAAGCAGTTACGATAAGTAGCCGAAGTGAGTGAAAAGGGCCTTCTCTATCATGGTCACCGGCAATGAATGCCCTTAGTTGCCACTATTATATTCGCGCTTTGTGACGTATTTCACCTATGGAGCGTAATATTCCTAATACGAATGATATCACTATGTTGATAATTTACCTGCAGCCATCTCGTGATGCTGCATTGTCCACAGGCTAGTTGTGCATATCTGGGGAAAGGGATCATCCAGAGAGATTTCCCTCGCATTGTCACTGCATAATTCATGCAGTTGTCTGACAGCGTCCTACCCAATGGAAGCTGAGCTCTATGGGAAAATGTGTCGTGATGACGTTTGCTGAACAAATTATCTCATTTGTTAACTCGGAGGAGTATAAAGCAGACAAACGTCAATGACCAACTTTCCTGGGTGCAATTTGCATTGGATTTTCTGCAGATGTTGCTTCGTTCCTAAAGTGCATCGAAGAACGCCAAAATACGCTAAAGTACGATTTCGCGTTCTGTCTCTCGTAAACTGGCAACAAAATGCGAATCGGTGATGGTCCGTGACCCTGAAATTTCGCTCACTTGAACAAAGTGCTATGAGCGAAATATCACCGAAAATTGCAAATGGATTAGACTAACTCCCCGTTAAAGTCACAACTTCGAAAACCCTATAGTTTCGGTGCGCTTCTGGTGAGCGGCCATATGAGACGTTTACGTTCCTGTCCAATAGCTTGTAACTGTTTAGTTGGCGTTTACTAAAAGCGACTTCTCGGGGAAGGGCTTTCCTCTTTACACGGGTAGTTTGCGTAAACAAGGCATAACCTGGGATGAAAACTCACTAATGAAAATGCAGTGGACCATAAACAAGATATCAGGTGGCAGAGATTAACAAAAAATTATTTTATCAGTGTGGTGTTCGCTCATTTTCAGTGAAATACACTAGAAGCCCGAGGGGTTAAAAACCTTTGTTTTAGTGCGTAGATTTTGGGAGAAACAGTTCGCTGCAGCATCGTTTGTTAGGCGGTGCCAAGTAAAAGACCAAGTGAAGCAAGACGCTGGGTTGAGGAGGGCCCTGAACATACTTAGATGACAAGTGCTGTGCAACGAGAGGAAAATAAAGAAACAAACTTGGATCACTAATGTTTTGACTAGTTTCATTCATATATGCAATCGGGGGTAAATGTGTAGTGGTTATGCCAGCGGGACAAAGTTTTATTGCTAGCTGTGAAGCAGCCTCCCTGTTGGGTCATTTCAGGTGTCTTTACATCAGACTGGAAATAAGTAGTGGCTCGGTGATGCACAAGCAACAACGCTCATTAAGCTGTCGTCAGTTATGAGACAAACACACCGAATTTTTGTTAGGGCGGAAATTTTGTTAGGACCTAGCCTGTGCTATGAAGGCGTTTTCGTATGACGGATGGTGCGGAAATGTGGCGCTCAAATTGGTCCGATTAAGCTGAAAATGGTGTCAGTATATCTATGCCGTGGTTGATGTACTGAAGGAAAACTTCTTTGGTTGGCGAGGGAGTAATGTAGGCGAGATCTATATCGATTGAAATGGTGCAAGGTTTGCCTCGCGGCAAGACGATGATGGCTTCATTTAAATAGAACAGAAGGGGAATATTGCACAAAAAGCCTTTTGGAAAGACTTCACCGATGATGGCTATTGCAGCGGGCAGTTGACTTGCATTTTCCCGCAACTTGAGGCCTTTGCCAGACGTCAGGGTGTAAATTGTGCAGACCAACAATGTTGCTTCAAATGAATGAATCCCGAATTCTTGTTTTCTTTGCAGACCATGTGGTGAATGTTATTAATCTCAAGGCTCCTGCCATCTTGAGCTACGAAAGTGCACATTCATTCACCGGACATGGACGGGCATAGCGTTTGTCATTTCGCGAGGTCAAATTAGGGCACTAGTAGGCCTAATACTTATCGTGGAACCTTGCAAGACCAGGTATTCTTACTCAGCCCAGTACCATACTTAGTCCACCGGGTTTGATATCGTCGAAGGCAGTAAGACTTGGAAGAAAGGGGCGCGGTGCAGCTTCTCCTGCAGACATATCCCCTTCCACATTGAATATGCTTTGGAATATCTCTTGAGCAGTTCACCTCTTTTCGAAAACTTTTTTCATGCTCCGTTGTTTAGTTTTTTGAACTCACAGCTGTCTCACATTTAAGCAGCATACCAATCTGGTTAGTTCTGCCGTAAAATATAGAGGACGGCTCCACAATACTCATGGCCTTCATATTTCCTGCTGAGTGAGCTGAACAAAAACAACCACCCGGTAGCTGACTCTGGGGCGGGAGAACCTGACTATTGGTATGAATACCAGTACCAGAATCTAAAGAATGGTTTTCTTGCGCAAAAAGTGAACCAGGTGCATAAAATTTGAGCTGGAGTTGCAAGAACCCTGATAACTACGCCGGCTTGTTTCTCACCAAATGAGGCCAGCGGCAAAACCTTGAGACGCAAATAGTGCGAGTCGCAGGACGAAACGGAGAATTCCTAAGTCACATAAATTCACCGAAGGCCCATTATCAACTGAAACCAGAATGGCGTATGGAGCAATCTAATACAAAACGTGACTGGCTATGTCGCAATGGATATTTCCTCGTATATTTTGGCATCCCTTTTCTTGAAAACTAAATTGTATGCGATTTTTTAAATAAGAGAGCGTGGAGTCATACTCATCTTCGATTAAGCCGCAGATATTCGTGCAACAGCTGAGGCTTTTCCCTGCTACTCTTATAGACCACAGAAAGCATGCTGTACCTTATGACGTAGCATTGCAGTTGCTCGTGATAGTCAAGCAGTCAACTGCGTCAGTTTCGTACATTGGTGGATAAGGCCCTCTACTACAACCAGACTTGGTGAATTTTGTGAACAATGAGCTCATTCTCGTGGTATTACTGGTATTTAACATAATAATAATGTTTATTTCAAGCTGATGGGTGGCATGCCGTCAAACATTTCCTAATGGCCCTCAAAATTGTTTTGTTTATAATCCGAGGAGAAGCTGGTAGACCTCTTGAAAGAAACAAATTTGCGTTTCTCACCAGCGGATGCGCATAATCTTGACCCATACGTTGAGGATATGGACGGCCTGTGGTGGCTGAAGGTCTGGTGGACTAGCGGACCATGCATTTTGAGGGATCAAAAAATATGACGCCGATATAAGATTTCCATCTTCACCTTGAGTTAATCGCCGCACCTAGGAAGCACAGTGCTTTTATCTGCAAAATGGTTGTCAGTGGAATAAAACTTTTTAAACAGAAATGTAGCATTTTATTGCACATGTGCTTAAGCCAAAATTCACACAAGTCTGCGTCCATCTTTTGCAATTTCTTTTAATTAATTTTCCTTCTAAATTTTTGACGCGCATTCAACTTTGAACTTGCGGTGCTATGGTTTCAGAAGTGGCCTCACGTATGTCTGTTGGGAAATTTGGGGCTGTATCCTTCTCATCCTTCACGGCGTTTGACAAGGCGCTAAATGAATACATGAAGGGTAACCACGTAGTGTTTGTACGTTCATTTAGTGATCGAAGCACCGACACTGTTTTGCGTTACGAATATGTATACTACAGATGCAGCAGGCAGCCTGCAAGGCAAACAGAAAGTCGAGGAATCCGAAGAAGCTAGTAAGCTTGGCGTGCTTCCCAATAAAGAACTGCAAGCGAAGCACTGGCTGTCTAGTGCGTCTTTGTCCAAGGAGGCAGAGCAACCATTTCGCAGTCACCTCTTATTTCCTTGATTACAAGCAAGGTTTCTAAGTTATTGTACGTTCGGCTCCCGGTAAATCGACGGCCAACCCATGGGGAGGCACCTGCAGGGTCCTGCTGAAACATGGAACGCCGTCGTGTGAATTGTAGTGGTCTGGCTACCCAAAAAGCTAGTTTACCAGGTGTGTGGCATTGAAATAATAATAATAACAATAGATTGCGTGTACAATAATAAAGAGGGTCAAATGGAACAGACTCACTAAGAATTGTCCTTTTTAAAATGGTTCGTCGTTGGCCCAGGTCAGTGAACACCTAATAGTCCGATCGTGGATGTCCAGGGGTCTTCTTTGGAACAGCCCTCACATAAAATAAACTCCGAAGATAATCTGGAATGTTTTGATACCAGAGTTAGTACGTGAAGCTCGCGAATGACCGCTGTAAGCGCGAGCAAAATCAGAAGAGAAAGAGAGACCGCGCCTGCATTGTTTGTAAATCGTACAAATGCGCATTTTTTGTGGTTTTGCGTATTCAAACAAAAAACGTTTATGAAATTGACTAAATACGTGATGTTATAATGAAAGCAAAAGAACGGTACAAAACACCACACTACCCCCCACTAGAGCGCTGGCCGAGGAAGAGAAAACGCTCGAATAATGAAAATAATGAATCAAAAAGGCGCTCGCTTCACGTTTTGTAATCAATTAAGTGCTAAGGGAAGCGGAAGCGTCCTCCGGATCGACCAGTGGAAGAAGTTAGGTTGGTAGTTGGGGTATTTTGAGTAGGTGTGGGTGCCTGATGGATATCAGGATTGCTGAAGGTGGCCGTGGGTGCTTCGATGAAGGTGGGATTCAGAAGAGCAATGGAGACTGTGTCATGCTTTCTGGTTCTCTCTGAAACGAAGTATTTTGAGTGACGTTCGATGACCTTGAAGGGACCAG
>SJOL01010839.1:1009261-1022213 GCA_004794785.1 Opisthorchis felineus | reverse complement strand
TGTAGGATTTGAGACGGAGCTAACAGGATGATTGGGATGGCTTTCATGGATTTTGTCAGCTATGAAGCTAGCTGCTCCAGGCTGTGCTCATCAACGAATGTGCTGATTACGCGGGACACGGAGGGTGGAAGTTTATCGAGCCATAGTTGGGTCATGACTTCCGCCGCCGGCTTACGGCCGCAGAGGAGACTGCGCATGCGGCGAGTTCGTTGTGACGATGACCTGTCGCCAATTTCGACTGCGGTGAACAAATCCCTCAGCATCTTGTGGAAAAAGTTTGAAACCGACTGAGAAGTCATCGTCTCAGAAGGGCTTGGTAAACAATCAGTAGTTTTTAATTGGGCAACTTTTCGCTTTTGACACAAAAGCTTCATCAGGCCAGGTGAGCAGGTCACCAAATTGGTCAGGTTATAAGGCAGACGGAGAATGAATCAGTAAGTCCTCTTCAGACTCTCTCACTAGATTAGTGTTGAGTGTCAATAAATGGCTTTTGTCGGTTGGTGTTGTTGCCAAAATCGCTTTTGGTTCAAATGGTTTTGACAGATCCGAAAGTGAGTAAACATATGCTGACGTGCTGTGCAATTGACAGTCCGTACTTCAAACGTCCGTTTACTCGAGAGGATCTCCAACCGCCCCACTTTAACGTGGTAATGTTTGGTTCGGAGGCATGGGGGAATCTTTAGACCACTGACTATGCACCCTTCAAGTAAAATTGGCCTTTTTCTTCGCTTTATAGTGAAAAGGTTTGTTGAGTCTTAGATGAGACTGACTTATTACTGTTTGCATGTTAAATTGGCCAGACGATGCAGGTATGGTCATGTGAAACAGCAATAATGAACCAATGACTAAAAGTGCCGAAGGTCATGTCTTATCAGTTAATGTGAATGCCTCAGCCGATCTGCCACAGTAGGCTTAGTGAACAAAACCTACAAAAAAATAGCACGAACAATCGAGCCCCTATCTCTGTAGCCCTCGCATTGGATCCGAGGGTTCAGACAGGTTCATTTACGGATCTATACACCGGGAAAGCAAACATGTTCTCGTGATAAGCAACAGCGCGAATGTAAACGAAACCCCGTTTAAAAAAGAGAACATTGTAAATCATATACAATTTAGTTCATATGAAGCCAAGGCAAAGAAATTTGGGGTACAGACGGCATTTGTTTGGTTGATGGGTATTTAGATCCGGGCTGAATCGATATAGCATGTGATGCGCTACGGCACAGTACGACGCGGGTACGCACCGTTATGTGGATGGACTGAATGAACTGATGCCAGTTCACGACCTTTCTCTCCGAGTGACTACATCACTGATGCACGTCTACAACTACACCTGCTACTATGCAGACCTCGGACTAGAACATTAACCTCTATTATATATCATCCATTTCTTTGGGATTTAAATATGCTTCATAAAAAATACCGTTCCAAGGCATGGATGACCTATTTTTTCCACAGCGGATCGAACTATGGAGCATTCCTGCAGTTGTTTTCTAGTCTACCGAGGAATGAAAAACTTTGACTCACTTTTGGATAATAAAGAACTAAGCATTGTTTGTGTTGTTATGGGAATCTAGTGATAATTTCATTGCAAAAACAAAAGGCGTTTAAAATGTTCGAAACTCGAGGTGGTTGTTTTGACCCACCAAATAATTTCCATAGAAATTTAATGCGTCTGAATATAAAACCTTACAGGTGAGTCTCTCGCAAAACCAAATTTATTTGCAAATGAGTATACTTCTATGAAACCTTACACTTAATCGGAGAACTTAGCTTACCGCTCACCACTAGTCACTCAATGTGAAGCATGTGTTTGTGAATAAAGGTCTGCTCTGATAATCGATTCTTCCACACAATAAATTTAAGTTCAACACGGTTGGCTCAAATAACGCACGACGTAAATTGAGATTATTTATCTGGGTATACCAAACCAAAGCCTGTGCGGCCACTCAAGTGGAATCAATAATCAACTCAACTTCAGAAAATTTTCTTCACTTGATGCAGAAGTGTTGGCAGCTTAGGTAGCCATAATCGATTGTAAAGTTTCGCTAAAAATGTTTCACGGTGCAATGTATCAAAGAAACTTTATTCTCAGACTGGTTGTTTAATGCTTTTTGGGTTTTTTAAATTTTCTATTGTCCAGCTTGCCAAGGTCACTGTCTAGGCTGTACATTACCGTTGTTGTTTAACAGTTGGTCGCATTATGGAAAACATTTCGCAACAAAAGTGGGAATTTCTACGCTTAAGCTCTTTGGCACTGTCTTTTCAAAGAGTACCAGCTTCATTCATGTATGAGCCCCAACTTGGATTTTTATTCTATGCTCCTGGGCTGAATTGCCGCTCTTTAAACCAAACAAGTGGAATTGCGACACAGCGGAGATAAGTTATCCGCCGACAAAAATGTCAACGCATATTCTGAAAAATTTACAGCACATACTCTGATCTTCCTCTGTTTTATTCCTAAACGAGATCCCAATTTTCAGCAACGCCGAGTTCACCGGACTGCGATTGTCTCAATACATGTTATCATGCCACTTTTTTTCAGAGGCGTTTTTTTGTCTATTTACTGATGCCCGCATTTTGATGTTTACTTTCTGTTGGATGTATCGCCATTTCCCACTACTTTTGGCTTCCAACCGACGAAGCATAAAAATGTTAAAGTTGTCAGTCTTCTATTGTGCTATATCACAATGGTTAAGGACTCTTAAGAATGAGTTAGAATCTTCATGTATGATATACTTAAAAACTGCATGAAGCGCATCAAACCCGTGCGAACGTTACCACTGTTCTAGTGCCCAAGAATTTATACGGACAATATGACTCCATATGCAGTACCTTTTCTTATGCAAAGGAGTCCAATTTCTAGCAGAGACCAGTAATGAGGAGCACAGTCATATGAAGTGGAATGTTCTGCATTTATAACCTCATGAAGGACCTTTCAAACGGAAGACCACGCCAAATCCAGTGAGGGGATTCTTCCGAGGAGTGACTTCTCCAAGAAAAGACATGTTGCCCATGCCGATCGGATGACCCACTTTCAGGAGAAAATAACACACAATAAAGAATTTGCTATAACGGCAGTTGGCCTTCGTAGATAACCGCCAGCTCAAGATTGTTCAGAAAGAACCTGAATTCTGGAAGGTAGATGCTATCTTCGTGTTTTAAAAACACGTCAATGCAGTAGAGAAAGATATTTTCTGCCATTCTCACCATTCGCTAAATGTGTTGTTGCCGTCGTATATTCCTTTGCAACCAAACGACCAGAACAAGGAGGATATCTCAGCCTCAACCAGCCGAAAACTTGGCCAATCGATGTTGACCGTTCGTGGTTGTAAAGAAGCAACTTTATGATGTGAACACTTTTCTTCAAGATGTACGCGGAGCGAACAAAGTAGGCATTTACGTACACTTGGTACGGCAACAGTCTGTTATATATATGACTGCTAACGCTATAAACCTCCGTGGCAAGCGGATTTAACAGCAGCGAACGCATTATCCGCTTACCCTCCACAGTGGCGATCTACATACTTGCTTCATCAAGCGAAAATACCTGCAAACGCTTATCTATGTGGGTTCCATATAACGTTTCGAATCGGTACTTTTAGAGAGCGGCCAATTGTGTTGACTTGGTACAAACACCTACGATATTAAACACATTTTTACTAACCAGATTCACTCCGCCACCATTCCCATTAGAGCCTCCAATGCGGTGTCACAATTTTGGGGAACGCTCGGTTGACTCGCATGTTTCACATTTCCAGTGGCTGCATTCTTGGTTTTAATGTTCCATCTAAATTAATCCATCCACATATCTAACACTCTGAAAAATCTCTCCAATCTAAGGTGTCCTTAGGATGGGGTATGACACATGGGGTCCCATTAGATGGGTGAGCGTACTACAAACAGAATGAACGTATATCAGTTAATGTGACAAATAAAGCACTGTGCACGAGCTGTTCAACATCTTTGTATTTTGCTGACTTCTCATCTATCTACACATACGTGATGGTAGATTTGGTTGCATTCGCAATGCAAGTCTTTTTTCCCACCATCACGCGTGAGCTTTGCTCACATCTGTCAGATTGTGCACCATCCATTTATGTAATCAAAGAATAGCAAATAACTCGTGCACCAGTCAAATTACGATCATTTAAAAGGTTTCAGGTCTGGCGATTATGCAGTAAAACCTTGAGCCAGGTCAAAAACCCATTCATATTGTCATGCAGTGCAAGGTGGCAGCGCATCGTATGTCCCCATATGTACAGGTTCAGGCAAAAAAGCCAAACGAATAAAAATTCCAAGAACCTGACTGTAATTTGTAGTCCAGATTCATTGATATTGCCTACTATACTACGAATTCCTGAACAAGACCATTCGAAAGCAAAAGCGTTCACCTTTATAGTGACTAACACGAACATTTTTCTCAAATGCAAGGCGGAGCTTTTCATACGGCTACTTCAATGTACGAACCTTCATACTTCCGATGTGCAGGTGAGAGCATAACCAAGAATTTCAGGACATGAGATAAGACCACTGAGCTCTAGACTCGTAACGTTTGGGCCATTTTGATCATTTTTTGGAATTTGGCTTAAGTGAAACGTTTTTCAGCATTTTCCGGCTCGTGTAAAAACCCGTGTTACCCCAAAGCAGACAGCGGAAGCACATGTGAACTAAGATCAAGCAGTTTGTAAATGTCTCCACAAGTGTTTCAAGTTGTTGTGAGTCGATGTGATCGGGGTAGAAGCATTCATTATATCCACTTCAGTTTCTCTTTCACTTGTATCCACTTGTACTTTTCTGAGACCGAAATTTGTGCACCACTTAATGGTACTGTTTGTTTTCAATCAAATGGAAAAAGTCTGGAACCGATTGAGAAGTCATCTTTTCAGAAGGGCTCGGTAAGCAATCGGTAGTTTTTAATTGGGCGACGCTTCGCTTTTGACACAAAAGCTTCATCAGGTCAAGTGAGCAGGTCACCAAATTGGCCAATTCATAAGGCAGACGGAGAAAACTGACGGAGGCCGACGGAGCCCTTCAATTTGGGCCGCTGTCCGATCAGCCTCTTCTGTGTGCACAGAAGCTGATCGGACAGCGGCCCAAATTGAAGTAAAGAACAAACTTTGAGGCAGTGGATATCCAGCTAGCTTGATTATGCGGCAATTGCGAAGGGTGTTGGCACCGGTAGCAAAACCCAACAGGGAATGGATCGGGACCGCCGTTATTCCATATAAACCAGGGATATCGGAGGTCATTCGTAGAATTTTAAACACGGCGAACATAAGAGTAGCTAATCAGAGGGGAAACACTCTGCGATCTGCACTGGTGCAATTGAGTGATCGCCTCCCGGCAAACAGAAACAGTGACCGTGTCTACAAAACTAAGTGTAACGACCGCACCAAGGTCTATATAGGACAGACGGCCAGGGGACTTCACATCAGAATCGGAGAGCATAATAGAAAAATAAACAGGCCGCCGAGAAACTTGGATGAATATCAAGCATTGCTGAAAGGCTCGGCTATTGCGGAACACGCACTGGACACGGGACATAAGATAGATTTGAAAAATGATGAGGTTTGGAGGCGAGGACTACTGTCCACGTCACAGAGACTGATGGCCGAGGCGGTAGAAGTCGCCATGCTTCCCAGTGTTAACAGAACAAAAGGCGTGGAACTGGCAAGCGTGTGGAGAACGGTTTAGGATCAATCGAGCTAACACGTGTTGGTGTGCCATTATCAGAAGGGGGATTATTCATCATCTGGATTCCACTAAACCTTACCCAACTCCCCTCACCCCAAATAAACTCACGCAAAACTCACAAGCCTACGAAGACCAAGGAAAATCTTCCAGTGACACCCGCGATGAATCGTCAATGGAAGCACTCTGAAGTGGATGCTTAAGGAACGAGAGCCGATCAGAACCGATTGGAAGCTCCTCCAACCTATCAATTCAAGATTTTGGCAACCACACCAACCGATAAAAGCCATTAATTGACACTCAACACTAAGCTAGTGGGATAATCTGAAGAAGACTTACTGATTGGTTCTCCATCTGCCTTATAACCTGGCCAATTTGGTGACCTGCTCACTTGGCCTGATGAAGCTTTTGTGTCAAACGCGAAAAGTTGCCCAATTAAAAACTACCGATTGTATACCAAGCCCTTCTGAAACAAAACCATCAGCATCTTGTTTGAGATTTTCCTGTCCTACTAATGACAGTCGCTCGAAGAGCGCCAAACGGATTTTCCCTAAGGCTGTCCTATAAAATATCTTCCATTTCTGCGGCTACATCATTAGGAAGTTGTTGGACGATATAAAAAAACGCGTAGCTTGAGAGGTGATACGTCGAATCGTGAAAACAGCCCCGACTTGGTGGAAACCTACCCTAGGAATATGGGGATTATAATCTGGTAAACGGATACTAATTGTATTCTTGACTGAAACCGATGAAGCAAAGTATGCATCCATAAAGACCGGGCAAAAAAAACTGCGAGGATTTGAAAGGAAAAGACAAAAAATATCTAGAAAGACTCGATCCTGCCAAAGTTGTAGTGGTTTGGCTACCCAAAAAGATGATTTACCAGGAGTGTGTGGCCAAGAAATAAAAATAATAACAATAGATTGCGTGTACAATGATAAAGAGTGCCAAATGGAACAGACTCACTAAGAATTGTCCTTTTTAAAATAGTTCGTCGTTGGCCCAGGTAAGTGAATAAATAATAGTCCGATCGTGGATGTCCAGGGGTCTTCTTTTGAACAGCTCTAAAATACAAAAAGCTCCGAATAATAATAATAAAATAATAATAATAATGTTTATTCCCAACTGGTGAGTAGCATACCGCCAGGCATGATCATGTTACAGCCAGAATAACAGCATGACTGAGGGGGTTGTGGGTACAGGGGACTGCGTGGAGAGGGGGCAGCGTCACAAGGCATTTTCCGATGTAATGATAATAATAATAGTAGGTTTATTTCCCAACTTGTAGGAAACATGCCGATTGAGGCATAATCTGGTCGTGACAACCTGAACGCGGCAGGTAACAACACAACGGGCATGCTTATTACGTGAAGAATTACCACTGTTGTGGGAACCAAAAAAGAGAGGACAATGGGCATAAGGTATAACAAGTTTAAAGATGAAACCTGCTGACCCAAACTAAAACTGAAAACCGTTGCTGGCCATCAGTGACCTTCGGCGGTTGGGTAAATGGCTAGGGTCACAAAATGCAAAATGAAGACGGAGATTGAAGAATTCGATCTGGAGACAAATGGCAAGATTTGTCTCAAAAATATGGTCTAAATTGAAACTGAATAGATTCACTGGTGTCACTGTTGTAGGGAGGTCAGGTGCAAAGGGTAGTTTTGATGGAGAGATAATGCATATGCATAGAGCCAGTCGAACACCGTAAATGAAATTGAACTTGTGGAAGAGGCAAACCGAAATTGTGGCAGGAAACTAGGTTGGTTAAATCCGAACGATATGTTCAGCGGTTTAGAACGAGGCAGTTGGGGCCAGGGGAAAAATTTGTTTGTGGTTGCGATTACAGGCTGGAGTGGGTGAGAGGTTGCGGTCGAGATTCTGAGGAAAGTAGTTGCGGGAGTGCCATCAGACTAGGTATGGCAGTGCCATGCCATCATTGCACTGACATACTTTGGTTTCTGGACAACCCCGTAACGGTCGTCAAGGGCGCCGCAATCGGACAGGGGATATGCATTTCCGTGGCAGCTTGATCTGGGTTAGACGAGGAGATGGACACAGGTAGTCAAGCCACTGTAGGCATCGGTAATTTCGATTCAGTTAGAGAACCATGTCACTGCAGACCGTTTACAAGCCAGATTGAATGAATAACGGTTTTATGGGGCGTTTGCGCAGCTACAACCGAAGTTTGATGCTTGGGAAGAGGGGGGATGAGGAAGGAATAAGATGAGACTAGTGGCGTTTGGTGAGTGCAAGGAGGCATCAGGTAAAAGGGTGTCCAATAGAAAAAAATCTAAATGTGGATGACAGCAAGCTAAGTGAATCCAGGAAAGGGTGGCTTTTTTTGGCTGACCTACAAACCAAGTACTACCTGGGCCAGAGCAGGTGCCTAGTTTAGGGAAGGTAATGACTTAGCTGCCGAGGCATGGAGGCTAGCCGTTGGATTGTATGAAACAGGCTATAACATGGCAGTAGATTTCAGCTTAGCAAATACTTAAAAGATTTAATCACAGGGTATCCGTTGTGCAGAGGGAGCGGTAATGTAAACAGGGAGAGCTGAGATATAATGGGCGTTTGGGCAACAGCTTCCGGGCTAATGGGTTAGATCCGTAATTTAACTGGAATCTACTACATCAACTCAACAGGGAGGTAAGAGTATGGGTCGCCTGTCACCGAGTCACTGCTGTCAGCTCCAAGAAACGAATGATGCATGGCACATAAAAAATAGCCATTAGGCGCTAGTTGTGACTCCTGGTAATCAGGAAATAATGAAGGACTTACTTTTAAGGTGTACATGATTTCTTCAGAGAACAAAAGGTAAAAACGTGTGTTATGTCTGGATGATGATGTGCACTTGGGGTGGCGCAGCCCAACTAAAACGATGGTGGCAACTCCTTGCACGTCGATGTCAGCCGTGAGACTCGCACAGTGCCTTCAGTCTACCCCAATGATGTAGTTTTTAGACAGAACGAAGGGACTGCTGACATTTGCCTGTATTTCTTGGCGTTGCCAGACGAGTAACAACTGGGACAAGTTTAATCCAGCTACAGGCAAGCAGCAGCGGTGCTCTTTTATGATTTTTCCAAGTCAAAGGTCAGGCTCAGAACCAGAAAATAATCTGGAATGTTTTGATAACAGAGTTAGCACACGAAGCTCGCGAATGACCGCTGTAAGCGCGAGCAAAATCAGAAGAGAAAGTCGGAGCACGTGACCACGCCTGCATTGTATGTAAATTGTGCAACTGCGCATTTTTTGTGGTTTTTTGTGTTCAAACAAAAAACGTTTATGTAATTGACAACATACGTAATGTTATAATGAAAGCAAAAGAAAGGTACAAAACACTATAGAAGTGCGGCAGTTTGTAGCCAATGAATTTGGCATGATCCTTACCACTCGGGACATTTACTACTACCGCCGGAAGTGTCGACCAGTTCTGTTGAGTATGTGCAGCATAGTTGGGTTTTATTGTGGCAGACGCCATGCCTTCGGTCCTGGCAGAACTTTGGAGGACCGGAGGCGTGCTTGTGCCGCAGTCAGGGAAAGATCACTATAGCTACATATGCTTCTCAAGACGTAAGTGAATAGCATTGTTTTGACGCTCCCAGATGAAGTAAGTGTCGACGGAACGCAAGCAATAAACCGTTTTGGGTAAGTCTTTTCAAAGCTATTAATATCTCACCTGTAGATCCAAGCTGTATACTTTCCTGATAACGGACGGTATGGGTACCGGTCTTCCGGTTATGTATGTGTTCGTGGAGAGTGAAAAGTTTGCTTTTATGCGTAAACTGTTTGATTTATTCAAAGGAGTGATGGGGGCAGTGTGCAGTTATGACTTTTTTATGGACAAGCTGGCGGCGCAAATGCGGGCTGCAAGTGTCGTGTTCGGCTGCGACGTTGTGCTGTGCTACTTTCATATCAGAAAAGCTACCAGGAAGCATGTATGTATCACGTAATATCCATGTATTTTTGGTCATAGACACACTCCACGAACAGGCGGCACATATTTCACCGCATGGTTTGATTGGACAATGCCGTACAGTAGGTTTTTATTTATCATAATGCGAGCACACAGATTCCGGCAAGATCTACATATACTGCGCCGCGCGGACCCGCGATTTGTCTCTTATCCTACGGCCCACTGGTTGTACATTACTCGCAAATCGGCTGTGCGCGCAAAATTCGAGGTGGTTCACTTTGAGTATGTGACCAACAACCGTCTGGAGAATGCAAACGGCAGCCTGAAAAACCGGGTGCTCCACTCAAACCCACTGGAGCACGCCATACAGGAGTTGCCCCGGTACACCGAGTGGCTCATGCAGGAATTTGAGATGCATACGCCGTATAACGATAATAACAGATATGTCCCCCAACTTGTAGGGAACACTCCAGTGTATCGGGTTGAAACAAAATGAAGGCGGCAGGCAACAGCACAACAGGGGGGAAAGTACAACCAACGAGACGCTGTTATTTCGTGAAAAGTCAGTGTAGTTGTTGGAACCAGAAAACTAGAACAATAGAGTGTGGGCTAGGACTAGTTCAGTGATGAAGCCAGTTGACTTGAACTAAAAGTAAAAAATGGCTGCTGGCCATGAGTGACCTTGGGTGATTGAGTAAATGGCCAGGGTCACAAAAAGCAAAATATAGATGGGGATGGGGGACTTCGAAGGGAAAACACATGGCAAGTTTCGTCGCAAAAATGTGGCTTAAAATGAAACTGAGTAGGCTCACTGTTGTCGCTGTTGTGAGGGGGTCAAGCGTAAAGGATATTTTTGGTGATGCTAATGCCTAGGGCCGAACGAACGCCGTTAATGAAATCGTTGAACTTGTGGAAGAGGCAACCTGAAATGGCAGCGTAAAACCAGGCCAGTTAAATCCGGACGAAAAGTTCAACAGGTTAGAACGAACTTGTTCTAGAGGCAGTTAGGGCTAGGTGAAAAGTTTGTTCGTAGTTGCAAATAAAGGCTTGAGTGAGCGGGGAATAAAGGTTGGAGGTAGTAAGAAAATGGTTGCAAGAGTGCCATCAGACTGGGTAGGACAGTGCCGTACCATCACTGCAATGACCTACTTCGGTTTCCGGACAGCCCTGTAAAGGACGCCAAGACTGCAGCAGTTGGAAAGGGGATGCGCATTCTTGTGGCGGCCGGATCTGGGTTAGAGGAGGGAATTGACACAGATCGAGCCAGGCCAATATAGAATCACGGCTGACTTCGATTCAGCTGGTGGATCATGTGGGTGTTAACCGAGGCCAGCCAGATTGAATAAACAACGGCTATACGGGGCGTCTGCAGCAGTTACTGCCGACGTTCGAAAATTGGGAAGGGGGATGAGGAGGTAATAGGATGAGAGGAGTAGCGTCTGGTTAGTGCTGGAAGGCATCAGATAAAACGATGTCCAATAGAAAAATGATCTAAATGGCATGACAGCAAGTTAAATGAACCAAGAAAAGGATGGATTTTTTTGGCTGGCCTAGCGGCCAAGGACAATCTGAGGTTGCCGGTGTAGTATGAGGACACAACAAACCATTATTAGTGGGCTTCTGCTCGGCATGTATGCAGTACATTCAGATAGCGATGCAAGAGACTATTACAGGTTGTCAGGGATGTGTCCCACGTTTTCGTTGAGCGTTAGCCGATCGCAAGGCGTAGGACCAGGTCAAGAGTAGTTGCGTAATTTTGAGAAGGTTAGGACGTGGCCACCGATGTAGCGAGCGGGTATGCTAGCCGTTGGGCTAGTTGGTACGGGCGATAACAGTTTGAGTTACTAAGGAGCTGAAGTAGTCTTTAGCTCAGCTAAAGAATTCAATCAGAGAGTCTCCGTCGTGCAAAGTGTCGGGGAGTTAATCTGAAGAAGGACAGCAGATAGATAGTGATCGGTTGAGCAAGAGCTCCTGAGATAATGGGTAGGGACTGTAGTGTAACTGAAAGCTACTAGGTGAACTGAATAGAAAGGAAGGAATATGGTTCGCCAGTCACTGAGTCACTGCTGTCAGCTCCAATCAACAAATGGTGCATGGTAAAAAGCGGCCAACAGGCGCTGGCAGTGACCGCTTGTATTCATGGAATAATAAAGTATTTATATAATATATGTATGATCTTTTCGTGGAACAAGCGGGAAGAATGTGTGTGTCATGTCTGGCTGAATAAGTTGACTTATGGCGGTGCAATCCTAACTAAGACGAAGATGCCATTGCCTTGCACGTTGATGTTAGTCGCGAGTATTTTCACACTACCTCATGCATTTTTTATAAATCAGGCGAAATGGCAGCTGTCCTTGGCTTGTATTTTGTGGTTTTGCCAGACGAATCCAAACCAGATACAGACAAACAACAGCGGCGCACTTTGATGGATTTCCTGGCCAGGCTCAGAACCATAGGCGATGGGCGATGCACCCGTGCTACTGAAATGGTGGTGAGTATACGAACGCACCATGGTGCAACGTAGGAGGGTGACCTGCAGGGCTTACCCGTCCACCACGCGAGGTTTTTCAACCCTCGTGCATGCTACCAGATATGAAGTGTGATAAGCCACCAAGCAGTGATAATTGCGGCTTGTGCATCAATAAAGCAGTCCAGTTACCAGACATTTTATCTGGTCGGGTGAAAAGCCAGGCCAGTAAAACAGCCCATTCTGTTTGAACAAGCGAACAGCAAACAGCCATTAGAAGAGGAAGGTCGCGGAGAAAAATGTAGCGGCAGCTAACTTTCTGGCCTTCGGAGTAGAATGAAGATGTTTGAAGCCTGTGTACTCTGGCAAACCAACGACGAAACAATTCTGTGAACCGCCATGTGGAGCAGAAGTGCGCCACAATGTTATGGAATGTAGAACCAAGCAAGTATTTCATTCATTGCGTATCTTCGGACCCACCACTAAATGTGCGCACACTGTGCGTGAACAGAGGATGCGGAATGGTTCTAAAGAGTGAAAAAACATGGCTTCGGTTTCGTTAATACTGTTTATTCCCAAATAGTAGGGGGCATACCGTCACACAATTGCAGTCAGAATAAAGTTAGACGGGGGGAACGGCTGGTACTGGGGATTGCACAACAAAGGGCAGTTTCGTAAACGGTGGACAACATACGATGTAGACTTGGTCACGCCTAGACCTGCATGGGAAAGGCAACACAGTTACCAGGATTTTATCTTACTTTTGGGGGAGCATGTCAAGCTGAGACAAAATGAGAGCGTTGGGATTTGAAGTTGGCGGGCAAAGAACAGGTATTTGCCTGCCACATGACAAAAAACTTCAAATTGCGAAAAAT
>SJOL01010839.1:956518-1007646 GCA_004794785.1 Opisthorchis felineus | reverse complement strand
TCGCTACTGGGAGAAGCAGGTACGTGCGTGTGTGTTGTTTGGCCGACTAAGTGGGCTTTGGTGCGGTACAACCCCAATATGACGAAGGCAGCTGCAGCTCCGTACATCGATGTAAACCATGGGCATCACAGAGTCTTCAGGCTATCCCATCTGTGTTTTTTTACGAATATCTTTCTCCTTTTTTTACAGACAAATGTCCAGTTTCTTCTCCTTTTTTTATATTCGTCTGTAGCTTATGGCTTTGCCAGTTAAATGACAACCGGGACGAGGAACCAGAACAATAAATCTGGTGCGGTAGCAGGATTGCCGCGATCCGGCCGGTCAATTTGAACCAAAGTCTAAAATCACCGATGAGGCCTTTTCGACCTTTGACTGTTGGGCTTATGGCCAGGGTCACAAAAGACATAAGTGGGGATGATGAAGTAGAGGAATCAGCAATACGCATAAGTGGTAGCAGGAATTTGAGTTACGGGTACACTGAAGCTGTAGAGACACACTAGGATCACTGCTGGAGTGTGGTCGGGTGTAACGGTTTCTTGGACGAGGGAGTTGGTGACAGCACACAAGCCGGAACGTGAACTGCACAGAAAACGACACTGTTTGTGAGGAGCATAGAATGAAAGTCAACGAGATGTGTACTTCCGGACGGAAGGCTCTACAGATTAGAATGAACGTATCCCGGAGGCGTCCGTGGTTAAGTGAAGACTTTGTTCACAGTTGCAGGTTGGGGAACGAGTGGGCGAGAAGGCATCGTCAAAAGTAGGAAGTGAATAGTTTCTGGTGTGCCTCAAAACCGGGTGTGACAGTGCATTGTCATCATTGCACCGACGTGCTCCGTTTTCTGGACAAGCCCGTGACGGAAGTCATGTTTGAGGTGATTGGTCTGGGATGTGCAATTCTGTGAGCAGCGGGATTTTTTGTGTTGGCCCGGGGAATCCGGAGATGTAGAACAAAGCCAATATAAGATCGCAGGAATTTTTTTGGTCCGGATGGGTATCCCCTCGCCTGTGAAGCAGACCAGTTGGAGTGGATAACAGACAAACAGGGCGTCCGGATCTGGTATTGCCGAAGGCCGAGGCTTGGGAATAAGAGGGAGTGGAATGAGATCAGTAAGGCCTGAGAAGTTTGAGGAGGCACTAGATGGTATTAGGTCCAATAATGGAGAATAAAACTGAACGTTTACCACAATTAGGGTGGTGACAACAAGTGACAAAATGAGACGGGATAGGGATAGATGTGCGCTTAGTAGCCTAGCGATTAAAGACTGTCTAAGCTTGCCAATATAAGCAACTATAGTGCGATAGTCGGAAAAATCATTATAAGTACGCAGCGACGGGAGCAGAAATTCCGAGGTGGTTGGCTGGATTTTCTGGGGGTCGTTTCTCCTGTTGGACAATACCATAATCTAGGAGGGAAAGTAACTGTCACCAGTACCCGAAGCACTGCTATCAGCTTCAGTCGACGAGTGGTTTATGGCGAAGAAGCCTTTAGGCGTGAGCTTTATATGCTGGTAGTGGAGGGTTTAGGAATTTATCTGCATATATTATTTTCGTTTTTTTGTATGTATCTACCCCTGATAGCAGTAGGTAGGTGCGTGTGTGTCGTTTGGTTGACGAACGGGGCTTTGGTGCGGTGCAACCCCAATTATGATGAAGGCAGCTACAGCTTCGCATGTCTATGTAAGCCCTGGCATCACAGAGCCTTTAGGATTCCCCTTCTGTGTATTTTTATGGATTTTTTAACAGAAGAAAGGCCAGTTTTCTTCTTTCATTTCACACTGTCCGTAGTTTATAGCTTTGCCAGTTAAATGACACAACCGGACAAGTCCAGCCCAGCAGCAACAAACGGAAAACAACGGTGCTCTTTTATTGATTTCCTGAAATAAAGGCCATGCTCAGAACCAGCGGCGATGGGCGAAGCACCAGGCATTAAATGGAGCTGACAGAGTTATTCAGGGATGGGACCCGGCTTGAGGGAACAAGGAATACGTTGTCTGGGCACAGAAGCTTAGGACCGAAGGTAGGGAAATATAACGGAGTCAGTGAAGACGGGCAAGAAGTCAGTTACAACTGCAACACTAGACACTAGGCAACAGATCCGCACTTCCGAGAGCAGGCGCAGATGTAGTCCTAGGGAGGAAAGCTTCTGCATAGGAGGTAGATAATATGATACTTAATGGCCAAGAACACTTAGGAGGGAAGCTGACTCATGTGTGGGTTGACGCCAGAGTGTTCAAGCTGGTAAGAGTACATTGTAGGTCACAGTAATAGGACAGCTGGGGTGACAGTGCAACTTAGAACGGCTTAGGGCCTATTTCAAAGAAGGTGTCAAGCGTAAGCTGTGGCGCGAAAAGACGCTCGGCTCCCTCAATAGCAAGTTAAGAACCGAGGGTGTCTCAAAGGCTTAAATGAGGGGATACATTACGGATATGGGAAAGGAGCTCGTTCCATAGTTTGGAATATAAGCAAAGGAAAAGCTTTTGTCTAATGACAGTTGGCAGGCCGGCAGTGGGAGCAAAAAGTCAGAGTTGCGGACATTATAGGGAGGCAGGAAGATAACCCAGGACGGCAGTTACCTATGTTGGCTCGTCGGTAGATCTGGCGATGCAGATGGCCTAGGTTTAACCTAATGCGCCTCAGCCATAAAGGACCCAGCCCAAGTGACAAACAGCGAGTGATGTGGTAGTGCGGATGACGCCTTGAAACAAGGATTTAGTAAACCAGCGCTGCACATTCTCCAGAGCAGTCCGGCATGCCTGTGGATACTGTGAGGCGAATTCTGGGCTAGGACTCTGAAGTCGATGTGAGAGAGCCTGGCATTTTGGAGTGGCGAAAGAAAGACAGGAGTTAGGGGACCAGAGGGATAAAGAATTCCGATTAGTCCGAGTGTTAGCTAGAGTAGAAACAGAGTCACTAGCCCTGAACGTGTAAGTTATCTTAATATCGGAACCAAAAAGAAAAAGGGATCCATGGGTGGTCGACTCAGTGACATTATTATTGTATAGCAAGAACGGTAATGGGCCAAGCACGCTACCCTGGATAACTCCACTGGTGATAGAAATTGGTGATGAGGAGAAATCCCCGATTTTATTGACCTGGGTTCTCCCAGTGAGGTAAGAAATGAACCAAGCCAGTAGTGGGCCACCAAGCCCTGTAGGTCGTAATTTGTTCAGGAGCGCACCGCGGGGAACTTGGTCAAACGCCTTGCGAACATCAAGGTGGATAAGAATAAAATAGAGTCCGGCATCTTTCGCAGGCGAAATATGCTTACAGAAATCAACCTGGAATGTGCTGGCTGACCGTCGTATGGTATGGGTTTATACGCATACTGTCGAGTGTTAAGCGTCTTGGTGTTGAGCGGTAATCCATGACAGGGAATTTGCTCAGGCGCTCTAGGATACGGGAGAGCACGCAAGTATGGTGGATACTGCGGTGGTTAGCTGGAGCAGTTCTTGGACCTGACTTATGGTGTGGAAAATGGTGGAGTGCTCCCACTGACTTGGAACTGTGCCACTGATGAGGGGAATATTGAAGAGATCGAGGATGAGGGTGGGGATGTTCAGGTCACCAGCTTTATGATGAGCAGCCGACAGGAAATCCTGGGGGCGAAAGCTACGTTCTGAGCGTTGTCTGTCCAATGACTGTGTATGCATGTTTCATCGCTTTGAGGCACTTGGGGCCGTGACCCCCAGGGCTGCACTATCATAGTGTTGGAACAAACAAGATGAGTTCAACCTACGTTGACTAGCTTATAGTTCGTGGTGCAAACACCCACGTGCTCCTACACGGTTGACACCTGTGCTGGAGAATGCTCATGCCCCATATACCAGGCGATGTGGCTTTCGTGCATCGATTTGTTCTGTATATTTATATATCAGTCGGTTCCAAGCAGTAAGAAGTATTCTTAGGAGATTTCTTCCTCGGGTTGCTTCCCAATCCACCAACGGTGGCTGTAGAGTTACAACCTACCCGAACAAGGTGTACCCCTCAAACTCGTTCCCAAGCCACCGCCGACAGCTTTCGACGGCCTGCGTAAATAACTGGGCCGAGTGGTAGATAAGCTTCAGAGGATGGAACCTAGGAGGACCACAGTCATCGTTAGGCAGTTGATTGCTCAGGGGCAAATCCTGCCGCGCCAAGGCTCGAAGTCTGTAATTGACGGCCTGTCGTCGATGGTCGAGGATACTGGAACCCAACCCAGATGGCGGTCTTGGGACACACAATTAAGCCTACCGGCCTACCAGTAGCAGTGACCGCTGGTGTGGAACCGATCACGTAGCATATCACGTCGACTGCTCTTTTGGCGAACCTCGCTCGCTGTGCGGTAATGCTTTTCAGGCTTGTCCCAAAGGTGGGTCCACAGATGAATGATTTTTTCGGTTTCTAGCCTCCGACCCTTCCAGAAAACACAGAGGTGTGCTTGCTAGCCGATTCTGATTTTGACCTGAACCGAAGCACAGAATCCCAGCACAGTGTATATCCGTTTCTTGGCTCCAAGGAGGAGATAATCGTCAGCCGTGAGTAAATGTTTACCACTACGACTAACGCTGTAGAGCGCCAGCTACATGAAAGAGACGATTATTTCATGTGACTCATACATGGCTTATCAGCTCTAGACTGTTCGTCTGTCATTAGACCTCATGCACTTCATGTAAGTCTCGTATTCCTTGAGGGTTATAGTGAGTGGGCAACAATCTACAGGTAATCAAGCAATGCGAATCAGCCGTTGAAGATGGCGTTGTGCAAACCGGCCTGCACGAAATTGTCGCCACTGAAGTGCACCTTCTATAGGATAAGCATTGCTCCATGTTTTTTTAGCCGGTTCACTCACGGGGATAATTAGATAACATAACTTGTATCTCCCGCCATTTCAGGACCTTAATAGCTCAATCAACACCACGGACCAAGAATGCCATGTACTTCCCGGAAGGACATATATATTAATCAAAATGACCAATACGATTTAATATTTTATGTCGTGCAATTTGGACCTTCCACTTTTTTCCTGTATAGATGGGTGGGCGCTAGGTTCGTTCAGCTGCCCGCTATGATCGACGTAGGCTCCATGTGGCTAGTAGATTAGGCGTCGTGAGCACCTGACCGCGTGTTAGTAGTGTGAGTCGGCTAGTTCGTTCAGTTGACCGCTATGATCGGTGTAGGTTATATGTGGCTAGTGGATTAGGCATCATGGACCTCTAGCCGCCTGTCAGTCGTGTGCGTCAGCTAAGTTCCTTCAGCTAACCACGGTAGTCCTGGCATAATTTGCAAGTTATATTGGAGCACTTTGCAGTTTAACAACATACTTGCATATGTCATCAACATCTGCAAGCATTACGTTCTTCCGAACTGGTACAATTTATCCGGCACTAGTGAATGCGGCTTCCGCGATGTTAACCTGGAATGGAGGTCCCTGAACAAATACTTCGGTATTTGACCAGTCAAATAGATATAAATAGCAGAAATTATCTGCAGGAGTGGCACCTCCACATATTTTGCACCCATAAGGGCCATGTAGTTTCTGGAAATTTCGATGGATTATTTCAGCTGCAGAAGTATTTGCAAATTCCGTCCATTGTAGGCGATTCACATTTTACCGCAATTCGCGATATCCCATTACGTTGGACAACGTCTTCACAGTCGCCCGTGATTGATGACCTTGAAGATTCGCTCACTTAAAGAGATCTCCCATGTAGGTAATTTGCAGAATAATTCATTATACATGGACATTCTACACTATGAACTGGAAATGTCGAAGCTTTCGGAAATCAGTTGCATTGTGGGAATGCTGAGCTGCTGTTAACCCGTCAATGGACATGAGCATGTTCGCCGCGCAACAACGGTTTGGGGGAAATGCTTGTTGCACAGGCCATTGACAGGGAAGTAATTTAGAGTAGCCAGCTTCAGAATGCTTTTTTCACCCTGCATGGTATGCTGTTGGGGCTTCCGGGCCATTGGCTACCGGGAGATATTTGGCCAGCCCATTTGTACGTTGGTGTGAAAATCGGTTCTTCCCAAGAGGAGGGAAGGTTGCAGCCTTTCAAGCCACCGAGGAAACATTGAGTAGAAGGATGAGCCAAGCTGATCGTTACTGCTTACAGGACCCTTTTTTGATCCCAACGCCTTGAGCCTTCTACCTTGTGCAGATAAGAGCACGGTGTCCTTCATGGATTCACGTATCGGTACGCAGAATCGAGGAGTTAGACCAAGCTTCCCGGGTCACATGCTTCCGTCCACCTGAAAGGCATACACGAAAAAACGGTTCCCCATTTCTGTCATCCAGTGAGAAGGCTGGTGGCGTGTTTCCTTGGCGGTGTCTCAAGCATTTAAAAGTACAGTCATGTTGTCCTGTGCGAGGCCTAGTGTCCTCGCCTGTTTCAACAGGCTCCACTGGCGGATTTCTGATTTACAGCGGTTTCACATCTTTCAGATTAACCCAAGTCAAGGACGAGGAACTCATATCGGATGTCATATTTTTCGACTTCTCAAAAGCATTCGATTGAGTCCCACACGTCCCGCTGCTCCCCTAACTCGAGTCTTATGGGATTCAAGGGGAAATCCTACACTGGATCAAGACGTTCCTATCAGACAGAACATTCCGTGTGAAAGTTGGCTCGACCTACTCTTCCCCAGCGCCGGTCTCCATTGCAGTTCATCAATGCTCCGTTCTGGGACCACTGCTGTTTCTGATATACGTCAACGACCTTCCAGACGTTCTCTCAAGTCCACGAGTACTTTCTGCGGACGACTTGAAATCCTGGAGTACCAATGCCAGTGCCCTTCAAATGGATGTAGACGCTGCAAAACAATGGTCGTTGGACCGGCACCTCCCTCTGAATGACGAAAAGTGCGTCCGTATGCCATTTGGAGGAGACCCAGCGAATACCTATGTCGTGCATGGTGAGAATGGACCAGAAGACATTACGAAGATGAATTCCAAAATGGATTTGGGCATCTGGCTCTCTTCAAACATGTCCTTCTCACTGCACCATGAGAAATCGGCCCAAAAGGCATTCGCCGTTCTACGAATGATTAGGCGCACCTTCCCCCGTATTACTCGCATGGACTTCCAAATACTCTATGGGGCCTACGTCAGACCGCTTCTTGAATACGCCAACCAAGTTGTCTACTCAGGGCTCACGAAGGACGTAACCCTCACTGAGCGTGTCCAGCGAGCTGCTACAAAATGGTTGCCGGCCTTAAATCCGTGGGCTGCGTAACGCGTCTGGCGGTGCTTGACCTCATTCCCCTCGAGTATCTTCGCCTCCGAGAGGACCTAATTCTTACTTATGCCCTGTTTGAACAAGGTTTGGCCAACAGTTTTTGCACCGTTGAGCCAGCAATCACACGGCGGGGACATGGTAAGATGATTTTTAAGCTCAGAGCGAACACTTTTATCAGGCAAAATTTTTTCTCATTTCGTGCAGTAGCTGCGTGGAATAACCTTCCTCCGATTGTTCTCCACGCTCCTTCTAGAAAGCTGTTCAAAGCATTATTAGACACCTTCCTATGCGAGTCATCGTGCTGGCAAGCATACTGCCCCGCGCTGAGAACTTAAAGAGCAGTGCTACACCCTTTTTTCGCTTGTGCCTTTCAGGTGAACGACAGCCGCTGAACGACAAGAACAAAACCGACCCGGGAAACTTGGGCGAAAGCCTCGATCCTGCGTATCAATCCGTGAATCCGTGACCAATGACCTTCAGAGAGCACTGCGGTTGGTGGCTGCCCTGGACATGCCTGCTCGTCGTGGTCGCCGTGGTAGGGTCGGCCGTCCTGGTAATCCTCCGCTGAATACTTCCTACTCTTTGCCTGACTGTTGCGAGGACTGTCGCAAATGTGTCCAAACTTGTGATGGTGAGGATAGTTTTTTTCGATGTCCTGATGCTGATGACTCGTTTCTCTGCACGTGGTGCAAAAAAGAATATCCACTGATCCTGGCAGCTTCCTGTGGTCACCAGTTTTGCAAAATAGTAAGTCTCATAATTGTTTAATTTATCTTTTTATTGAGTCATAATGCTTCCTGATTCGTAGTTGGTGGAGTTTTGTAGGTGTGCTGCTGGCGCAGTGCTCATCGTGGAATATGAGCCGCCAGGTTCAGATCCAGGCGGCTTGAAGGCAGTAGGCGTTGGTAGTTTGTTTTGAGCTGACCGTTTTCTGCTGCCTCAGGGTGGATTTCGGTTCCTGAAGGAGGGAAACCTGAAGGTGAAGCTCTCCAGGGTCCGATTGGATTTCCAGATCTGTTTTACTCCGGACCCTGCGGTATGTAAGAAGCTTGGCTCATTATCTTGCACACTCTTTTAACTCTTGATAAAGATATTTTTAGAGGAGGACCCCGTGACGACCTGTGAGCTTTATCCTGTGAAATACATTGGTCATTCAATAGGCGAGACCAGCTAATGTGTGATGTAGTCTTCCTAATTTGTTCGTGTCCGCTGGATCAGCAGATTTCAGAACAGCGTGAACGGGTACTTAGAAAAGGCGACCAAAGCGCGCTGCGCCATCTGCTTATCAAATGATCCCGAGAAGACACTAACCTGCATGGAGTAGTTCTTACATGTGGACAGGGAGAAGGCACTAAGAGAAACATCCTTCTGACCTCTCCTTTTGACTGGTTGGCTAACAAGTCTAGGGTATCGGATTGTCTTCAAAGGTGGCTACTGTTCTCTTTCGAAAATCCTCTAGCAGTCAGTGAAAATGATGCTCACAACCCACGCCCCCGTTGACGTGACCCAACTCAGCAGGCTTGTATCACATGTATCACATGGCCGGTTAACCATGCTGTTGAGAAGCTGGGTGCACCAGTGTGCTCCTGTGGCATATGAATGCATGGCTCTCACCCCCTCCAGTCACACACATCAAACTGACCATGCGATAGCGGGTTTATGTCCATCATCCCATTTGCAGAATGACTTGATACCTGTCCTTTCACGCACCACTCCTGCCAATTAAATACGCTGGAGCGACAGCGTCAATACGGTCGCCAACTTTTGGGGGATCAGGTGGACTCTTCCGCACCTGGATCCTCACTGTTCCTTTGGAGCAAAAGCTCATTCACCGCATCCGCGTATTGTGGTATCGGCATCTCATTGATTATGGTTCTTTTTCACGATAATATTTTCCTCAGGCCTTCCAAACTAAGGCTAGGATGTTATGGTTGTGTTCGACGAGGGATGGAGTGCAACGACAATCGGAATAGGAATGGAGAAGTCTTAGGGCCCAGAAGCTAAGCTTTATTCATCCAAAGCCTTGACACTGAGAGCTGAAACATTGAACGATGAAACGTTTGGAAAACAGGGCAAATATATAATATTTACCCCCGCAGAGACAAATACTTGCAGGAGTTCCTTTTTGTAATTGAATATTGTCAGACCTCTCTGTTGCGCAAGTAATACAGTCGTGTCCGCTGTTGTACAACCAGCGGTGTTCAAAAGAATTCGACATTTCATTTTCCGAAGCAGAGAACTCAGGTAGTTCCAGCTTAATAGATGAATCCGTATTGGGCTGCGATTGCTGCTGTTCGGATGCCGGAGCGCATCCAAAACCTGCGGAAGGCGCCAGGTGTTTTAGGGAGACTTTGTTTCATGCCGTTAGGGTGTCGGACATATGCATGCTCAGGGTCACACTCCAAGAGCTCAATATCTTCGACTACGGGGTCATACTTCAAAGATCGTGTATTTCGCCGCATCAGGACCTCCTGGCGAAAGCAACCACAGGCAACGATGTACCAACTGTGGATTTTCCATTATGATGAAGCATTCGCTCGTGAGGAGTGGCATTGGTGGTGGTGCACAACAAAGAGCGAAACGAATGGAGCGCGCCTTGTAAAACGGTTTCCTAATCACTGACTTGAAGACCTTTTGGTCGTAATGAAAGCGTAATAGCTTCTCACAAAGCTCCATTTAATCGTTCTACCTGACCGTTCCCCCTTGGGTTATATGGAGTGGTCCGACTGGTGGCAACGCCTTTTTTCATGAAAAATTGCTTAATCTTATCTGAACTGAATGATGAGCCGCGATCCGAATGCACGAAACTGGGCGGGCCAAATGTGGCGATGGGCGGCATAAGGCATGATATCACCGTAGACGAACTTATACCTGGACGAGCATAGGTGAACGGGAATACTCGGCTACGACCGTCAGTAGATATTTATTTCGAGTCGTCGAAGGCAGTGATCCCTTGAAGTCAATGCTTAAACGTTCAAACGTTTGTGTGGCTTTAATGAGTGTACTACCAGATGGCTTGAAGAAACGTGGTTTTAATTCCGCACACACATGATACTGCTTAATGACAAGTCGGGAGAATGGGGAATGGGATATTCTTGGTACGAACGGAACGCATTATGCGTGTTGCTCCAGGATGGCACAGAGTTGTGTGTAAACGTTTTAGATCCAGATGAGATGAAGTGTTCGTACAGACACTCCGGGAGAGAGTGTCAGCAGCTTTACTTTCCATGCCTGGTCTGTAGGCTACGTCATCGTTGGATTTTGTCATTTTTCTATTTCTTTTTTGTTGAATACATGAACGCAACGGACCGGTGATGGGTCACAATCTTGAAATGGGTTCCGAGTAGGTAATGCTTCCATTTGCTCACGCTTCTTTCTCAATGTCAGAATGATGTTTTTCGCCGGCAGACAGTGTACATGAGAAGAATGCGACCGGTCTGCCATCTTGATTGAGTGTAGCGGAAATCGTAACATCAGACACATCAGTTTCGAGTATCAATGGTATTCTCGGATCGATAGTGACCACGGCTACATCCACCAACTCTTTTGAGACTTTCAGACGCTTTTATAACGGATTTGGGGACTGGAAAGATTGTATTGTGAGTGATTGGGTAGATTTTTTCAGAGAAATGGCTCATCCAACGAGAATAGTACGCGAACAAACCAACTACACGTTGAGACTTCATGTCCTTCGGACCGGACACTTCTTGCAAAACCTTGAAACGTTCAGGGTCTGGTTTGATGATACCTTCAGCAATTTCATAGCCAAGGAGTCTGAGTTTAGTGCTGGAAATTGTGCTTTTATCGTGATTTAACTGAAGGCCAAACCTCTGTGCTACGGCGAGAAAACGCCCGAGGTTTCGATCGTGTTCCTCTTGATTCTTTCCACAAATGGTGACATTATCCACATAGGCATATGTCCCGGTAAGTTTTTCTGCGCGTATAATGCCGTTGACAGCAACACCAGCGGGGAACTTTGGTGGTTCACTACCGTAGAACCGTGACAACCGATTTGGACAACACTCAGACAATCTGGATAGAAGCGCCACCGACACCGGTTAGCCGCCATAACGTTCGGTGTCTCCAGCCAACCACAAGGAGAGCTACGTGGGCCCCATCCTGGAAGACGAACAGCACCAACGGCACCCAAACGTTTTGTAACTACCTCCGTTCCCTTCTGCCATGTCAAATTATGTCCACCTATAGGTTTCCACCACTTGGGATTAGGCAAGAAAAACCGCTTTTCTCGGCAGGCAGTGACTCAGCAGCCATCTTGACTTGCAATGCTGGATGCATTCTTTGATGGAAGTACCTTCTGCTTCACCAAAAACCTGTCACCTTATCACTTTATTGAGAATTTGTTGGTTCCAACCGACTCCAGCTAATGTTCTGAGATATCGGTAGTCAAAGACGTGAAGACATTTCAGATCTTCCCGGAGTGGCCAAGTCTTGCATCCGTACAACAAAACAACCCGCACTATATTCTGTTGTACATGTCCTTTGAGAGCAAGTGGTAAACATTTTGATACAACAAGTGGTGCGAATTGGCAAACACAATTCTGGCGATTGGGATTCGTGTCACACTACCGTCAGAGTTAATGCAACTTCTGAGATACGTATAGCGTTCCACGACTTCTAGTGTCACTCCTTGAATCTTCAGGGGCATGTTCAGAAACCGTACTTCCTACATTGTGACTTCGCACTTTGTGGTTGCGAAGCGCGTGCTGAAGGACTGGATAACCTCGGTCGGCTTTCCTAGTATTGCCTGTGCTTCCTGCTCTTCTGCTTGTCTGGATATTCCAGATCGAAAGATACGAACACCGAGGTTTTCGAGACTTCCCAGTGTTCGCCTCATTATCTCATCAATGATGAAATTAAACAAATATGGAGAGAGTGGACACCCTTGTTGGACACCACTGCTTGTAGGACAGCTTTTGGGGAGCTCCCCATAAGCTCTCATGTGCCCACAAGTATGTGAATGCAAACAGCTTATGATATCCACCAACTTATGTGGCATACGCTTTTGCACATATTGTAAAGAACCAACCGATCGACAGAATAGAACTCATTCAATTCATTTTTCGCAATGTGCACTCTGAACATACCCTTTACAATCCAAGGAGAATCACTGGATGTGGAAAATTTCACATAAGTCGGTAGTTGTATTAGCCCTAAACGAAGCGTGTCTGATGGTATCAGTGCACGAATCTCGAAGGCCAGAATAACTTTTGTTAATTTGCGTCACTTGTGGCGTCAAAAAGCCATATCACTGGGTCTCAATGGTCACATGTACGAGGCTACAGTAAGGGCTGTATTGTTGTATGGTTGTGAAACATGGCCTCTGCGGACATATGGTGTGAGGCGTCTTCAGTCTTTTGACCACCGATGTCTCACGAGCGTGGCTGGTGTCGGATGGCATCAACGACTTCACAGCGAAGTAACTAGAGATCGAGTATTTGGTATGAAGTAGGCATTTCAATCGTGGAAAACATCCGGTTCCATCAACTACGGCGGCTCGGCCATGTGCAACGCATGCCGAAATACCATCTACTGGGGTGAGTGTTGTTCTCCGTGCCTCCCCTAGAATGGTGGAAACCGCGAGGTGGACAGCGTATGACTTGGCAGAAGGGTGTGAAAGAGATTGCGAAGAGTGGGTGTTTTTGGTGCAGCATGCCTTCGAGAATGGGGTCCGCGTGACCCCTTCTGCACTTGGCTGGATGCATTGCAAGAAATGGCGGCTGATCGGCGTCAATGGCGTTCGTGTTGTCAGTTTCTTTCCAGATTGTGTGACTGAGCGCTTGGACTTGTAGGCACCTCAGAATGCTTGGACAGGCCATCCACTGCGAGCACTATTCTCAAACATGGTCACCATTGTCGACTCGCCCCAGTTGGTTGGGATAGTCTCCCAGATAGAGACAGATCGGTTAGACAAACACAGACTAGGGACTTCACCTCTATCTGTGAACAGTGTGGAAGGGAGTTCATCAGGACCGACATCTCGGTGTCGCTTGAGGGACAAAAGGCATTTGCTTATGTTCGAAGGCGTCAAGGCTCCAATTTCACTGTCCAGGGCTGCGTTGCTTGTCGGGAATCTGATACAGTAACTGCGAGTGACCAATTGGATTGTTGTTGAAAGTATTCAACCCAGCAATTCAGGCACTCTTCTCCATTGGAGAGGAGTAGTTATCAGTGATTGTTTCGCTCAGTGGAGACCCTCTTTTAGCCTGCAGCGGGTATCTGCTGGAATAGACTTTCGCGCCTCCACGTCTTCAGCTTTCTGAATCCACCAAGCTTCTCGATCTGTGTGAGATCTGGGTCTGAGAACGTCTCAATGTGCCGGCGAGGTGTGTGCATCTCGTCCCTGAAAGGCACAAGGAGTATGAATGAACAAGCGCGTGGTCCGAATCCACATAGGTGTTCCAGGACGGGCGACAATCAGTAATTGATCCACGCCATCTGTAGCTAATGGTGATGTGGTCTATCTGTGTTGGAGGTTGACTGACCTGTGGAGGGAACCATGTGGTTCGGGTCTTTTGGGAAGTTAGTATTACGCAGAAAGTCTGCCCAGCTCATAACAGCAGAAGTCGTTCACCGTTTTCTATGCGTCTTGATTCCAGTCCAAGGCGACCACGCAGTTGAGCTTCAGCAGCGTCAAGTTTACCTACGTGTGCATTCGTATCTCCGGCAACCACAACAATATCTGAGCTCTTTATCCGCCACGAAAAGGCGCTCAAAGCGTCGTAAAAACGGCCTTTGTGTGTATCAAAGTTTCAGTCTGCTGGGGCGTAAGTAGATACCATGGGCAGCCAGCGAATATCGGCACGTTTATGGTATACTGTTACAGACGTTGCCAAACGAATCGCACAGAGGCGACTATCAGTGGGATAACATTCAAACAGAAACCCTTCAGCCCAGTGGCTTAGAACAATTCCAGTCCCTACAGAACCTGCTGCAGCGGCTTCTGGATCACCAGAGCTACGCAACAGGAGGCGAGAGGAAACCAACGGGGAGGTCAGTTCAACGACTGTACTTTGGTCTTGCATCCTTGTTTCAGAAAGATAAGACATCAATATGTAGCCAATCCAGCGTGCATGTGAGAGCCTTCCGTTGTGCGGCTTGTTTCAGAATCCGAACGTTAAATCCTGTCTGATGAACTGAGCGTCGGGATTTGAAGAATGATTTCGAAGTGTCTGTGGCCTTATTGGCCGAGTCAACCGTAGATATTGCAGCTAACGGCAATGGGCGGCAAATGAATCTGTCAGTCCTTAAGAATGGGCCTACGGGGATGTCGCTAGCAACGAGGTGAGGGGAGGACAGTGAAAATATGAAAGAGGAAGAAGGGAGCTGTCAGAAGTAGCCTGTTTTCGCTTACCCGCCGTGCAGCTAATGCAAGAAGTAAGGCGACCCGGGTGATGGCACCACGCGACGGCCGATTTGGCATGATATTATTTGTTAGTGTGGAATTCATAGCTGCACGTGGGATGGGATACCGTCAGGGCGTCCGGACCTAGACAGGAGAACTATTGGGGGCCTCAACCAAAGCCTTTGATTCAACAGCCTAACCACAAGGCAGCGATGTTTGGCGTAAGACCGTCAGAGCAGCCTACATTTTTAAGGAGCAAACTGCCGCAAATGTTCCAACCCCCAACCTGGAGGATAAAAAAACTTCCTTAGTCAGGCCTCTACTTATTGACCAACCTGGTATGAGAGGCTCTGTGAGTGTCACATGTACACTCCAGTATAGCGCAGTGGATTATGGAGGTTTACAAACCGTCAGACCGCGGTAAGGTCCATTCTCTTGGTGAGGGTAGAGATACCACAGTCTCGATAGCCTATCGAGTCGCAACGGCCAGGACTATTTCGGGGAACCTTCATCACCTGTGGTGACACCTTCAACTAAAATATGTTTGCAACCCTGTGGTGTGGAATGTGGTCTCTCCCTGAAGACCTTCGTCGACCATTGTGACCCACGAGCTACCCAGCGCAGATGAACAACTCCGAAGAGCGACGACGATGCAAGGCAGCTTAGTTAGAAGGCATGACCTTGGAGATTCCTTAGTTGGGCTGTCTGCCAAGAATGGCGTCTCAATGACTGCCGTGGTGCACGCATTTCCAGCACCCGGGTCCAAATTGGAAAAGACAAGGTCAACGAAGAACGTGAAGGATCAAGAAGGCTCTGATGGTTGGTTTATCATCAGTTGTGGTGTCTAAACTCTTTGGCTGGAGCCCTGAAGTTAACGACTGTGTAGCCAGATATACTAGCAGGTATGGTCCAGAAACGTCCCCAATGGCATACATGTCAGACCTTTTTACTTTGGGAATCTTTTTACCCGCACGCACTTTTCTTTCCTCGTCCTTATGTTCCGCTGACATGGTTATCTTCTTGCTAGACACGACTTTATATATATATATATATATATATATATATATGGTTTGTGTACTGTCTGGCTGTAACTACGGCGCCTGCTTCCAGGTAGAAGTTCAGCACCACTGACATTTATCCTAGACAGAGCAGCCTCCACTAGTTCATCTGCCACAAAAACCAAGAACGAAGGAGACAGATATCCTCAATGTAAGGGGTAAAGGTAAAAAAAGATAATTGTTCAGCTGTAACACCCTTTCGGTGCCTAGCTGCCATGCCACCCGAAGGAAGCACGAGGGCTGGGATACTGCCAGGTTGCCCAAGCCTAAACAGGGGAAGTCGAGAGGCAGAGGTCGGTCTCGAACCATGGACCTTCCGGCCAGTAAATTCGCGCTCTAACCACTGAGCTACCTCGACCCTTTATTAGAGGCACAAAGCACGTTTTTTGACTCGACAGTGACTAAAACTGGCGTGTATACTCATCTGTCACTAGAGTGGCCGAGACAAGGGACGCCTGCAACCATTGAGATAGTCTGGTAAAGTACCGTGCCTCAGAATACTTGAGATAAAGGTTCTTCATTCATACACTCTTCGCCTTTTCCACTGAGTTTTTAAATACAACTAAATAAACTTTGTTTTACGTTCGTAAAAGACCAATGTAAACACTGATGCTACTGTTTCTGATGGTGTTGATGCTGCGGTGGCATTCCTTCACGAATTCTTGAGAACACAAAGGTGAATGCCTCTGACGGCAACCGATTCCCGACGTTGTGACTTTGGATCTAGTGTTACATTCGAATGAAGATCAAGGTGCGATACGCAGCTGGAGCTGGAAGACGTGAGAAATGAAACAGCTTGTCGAAGGCCTGGTGGAAGATTTGGAAGTCATACGAGGCTTACTAAAAGTAGTTTATGCGGGCATTAGCCTGAGGAGAATCAAATCGCTGAACAAATTTAAGTGACCTCCGCCTCTCGCAATAACATTTACCCGCCCAAGTCATTGAGGCTGTACGACGAATGTACTCATTATGTATGTTTTGAATACCTCGGTGCCTTTTTATCTTGATTTTCTTCCGGGTCTTGTCATCGCAACATATGTTTGGTAATTGATCAGGGGGTTGTTGATCTGTTCACCGAGGTTGGCAATTGACTTGCAAACGTTTCGGCACCATTCGAGGATACATCTTCGGTGCGCTGAGGATGTCTTCGAACAGTGACGAAACGTTTGCAAGTCAATTGCTAAGCTTGGCGAACAGATTAACAGCCATCTGATCAGTTACCAACCATTGCACCCGATATAGCAACATTCCTACATTAACAACATCTGTTTACTTAAGGGGCTAGTATAAGGCGGGTTTTTAAATAATGAAGTGCTCCTATTTTTGGCCCTGTTTAGTCGGCCCAGGGCTTGTGATATAAAGTAATTTTTACGTTTCTAGTGGACCGACTACATACCGCAGCCGCTTTATTGTTTGTCGTCTGTATTTTCTCTCAGAATGCAGCTCCTCATGATTTCGTATTTCTTTTTTCAACCAGTGTGTCGAGGACGTAGTGCTTCCGATTTCTGCATGTCCGATAGACAAGCACTTCATACGAGAAAGTCGCCTGGCAGAATTTATTTTCTTGGCGACCCAGGAAGGTCTCGCGGTCAGTTATTTTTCTAGCGTGCTTTCGTTTCTGTTTTTGGCAACGCTTTCATGTCAGTAGGGTAATAAAATTGGTATCTGGATCTCGACAAATACACTCATTTGGATATCAACTGGGTTTTCACGGAAGACTCAGTTGAATCTCTCGTTCATGATATTCTTCGACTGAATGTACTGCACAAAGGCCGCCTCATGTTTCAGTTGGCACGATATTCGAGATACCGCAGTATATTTTCATAAAGGAAACTACTCATAACGTTGCTGAAAACAGCCCACGACCGGTTTCGCCCTTCTTGGGGCTCCTCAGGCAGTCCCCGAGTTTCCGTATCTGGATTGTTCATCAGTTTCACGACCTTGTCTGCTAAAGTACGCCATATCTAATGAATTGCTTTACTAGTGCCTTCTTTCCTTATCACCGGTTTTTTCTCTTCATATTAGTAGTCTACAATACGTACTTCTGGCTGTGCCACTGTTTACAGTGTTCCGAGAGACGTCCCTATTTGTAGCCCGTCCTTGCGATGATCGGTGCTCTTTTATTGTACAGTCTACATTCACTGCATAATACTCTCGTGTCTACTATAACTTGAATTCCAATTGTTCAACTGTGACACTGTTTTGGCACTTAGCTACTGCAAAACCTGAAGAAACCTCGAAAGCGGGACTATTGCCACTTTGCCGGAACAACAGGAACGATCAAAAACCCAGAGTAGGGTCAAGCTGCTGGCTCTCTGGTCAGTAGTTCGTGCCTTAATCCATGAGCAGTCTCGAATCGGTGGGAAAAATATAGCAGCCTAGATTTCCTCAGCGCGCCGTAGCCAACATCTCATAAGGAACTCATTAAATCGTACTTCATAATGCGTGACCGTACTTTAACGGAATTGGCAGTTGGAGCTAATATACTTTGGCACACGTTTACAGCTGATAACCTGTTTGTAGCACTAAGTCCCGTTAGTCCATTCATTAAGACAGCAAGAAACCATAAATCGCGAGATGCCCACATTTCATTTACTTTCATCAGCTACGGAATGCAAAAAGGTGCTAGGTTTATATGACGATAACGGTAACGACAGACAGAAAAATGATATTGTTTTTCAAGGGTGAAGAGATGTAAGGTCAATTCCAGAGCAAAATGAGATTCAGCTCAATGATTTCTGCGCGCACAAGGCTGACCTGTTGTTGATCAGTGTGGCTTCACTAAATGCTAGCGATCCCAGGTTCGAGTTGTTCAACCAGACCAAGAAGCGACTGCATGGGTCACACATATGACCCGTTTCAATAAGATGACAAGCGATCGACGAACCCGGAGATCATGTGACTGGCCGTACTGTTTGTTTGTTTGGGGCTGGCTCGTAATGAACGTTTTGGAAGGTACTCCGCTAATCTTTGGGAGAGTCGTCGGTCCATTCTACCAGTGTAGGACGTTCAACGCAACTACAGGTGAATTGATATATGCCATGTGAGGCAGATAGGTTGGACGCACTCGGCAACAGGCTTGCACTGAGTCCCTACTCTTCCTTTTTCGTTCCAGTCTCTCCTATTGGTTGTATGACAGTCCAGCGCCGGCATGTGTCGCTGGTGTATTGCTGTCATTTATGATGATGGTTTTCCTAGGGGTTGAGACAAATGCGAATTTTTCCGCCGGGTGTGTATGATATGTTTGTTGTTATGTCGTCACCTTTGAATGGCAAGCGCACAAGTATATACTTGGTACGACACACCAGAGACAACCTGGCAAGGTTGGGTTTCCAGGTATTTATCCAATCGCTCACGCAGAGCCTCGATGTGTGGACTGGTAATTCTGGCAGAATTAATAATATTCTTTGAGAGTTTTTCTGATAGCAACCTATAGAATTGTAATGGGAAACGGCCTCACTGAATACATTCTCAGTTAAATCACCTTGGACGTGTGATACCTTCCCCTGTAGGCACCAGTGGCGGCAAAACACCACTTAGATTCTGACACCATCATGGGGCATTTTCAATTGTTTAATTCTCGCAACACCGATTAGTTATATACACTCCACTTTTTCAGTGATTAATAGCTTTGCTTCGGTGACTTTTGCCCTTTCAGAATGAGTCATCGGATGGCGGCGCGATCCGAGCTTTAAAGTCGCGCGTAGACAGTCTCACCATCGTAATGAACCGGTTGATAGAACACCTGGCTATCCGAAATATGTTGAACGAAAGCAAAGCTACGAAGAATACAATCTTAACGAACAGGATTGAAAATATCCATCCAATGCAACAGAAGGAACCTCAAAAGGGCCCCCTGATATCCGATTTTGAAGATTCTGAACCCGAAAAAGCTGCCCGTGTTGGTCAAACAGTGGACTTTGATGCACTTAACAATGCCTGTAGAGCCATGAATATTGCGATGCTCTGTAACCTGCCCGTTGAAAGCAGACTTGATCCCAGCCAGCCGACCGAACTAGTCATCACGTCGACTAATGTGCGCCAGCTTCTTCCTCGATTTTGGAAAAAGGCTGCAGAAGAAAATTGGTCCGACGAGGAAAAGGTTCAACGCCTTCGAATGATTTGCGATCCAGCTTTACAACGACTTCTGGATAACGCAGATGTCTTTCGAAAGGACTGGGCCTATATCTCGTCAACCCTTTATGGTGACCACGTTCTTGATGAAATAAGCATGGTCCGCTGCCTTGGCTCGGCTCGGCAACGGTTCGGAGAGACGCCACATCAGTGGTACTTACGCGTTTGCAGTATAGTCGAGCGTGGTCTTCCACCTGGACCACTGCAGGATTGGGAGGTTCGCTCAGCATTTATACGTGGTCTTCATCCGAGGTATCAACAAGCCCTGGGAACGGGGAAGCTATCTTCTATTACAGAGATTATTGAACGCTGCTCACAAGTGGACATTTTTGTTGGTGATCCCGCTTCTGCTCGAGGTGACCAGGCAAACTGCAGAAAAACGTGCTATCAGTGTGGAAATCGAGGGCACGTGATGCGCGACTGTCCACAAACCAAAGGTTTGTCGCTATTAATGACCCTCTCTTCCAGACTAATTGACTGCTGCGGTCGATCAATGTTTTTGGTTTTGGTTTGGTTCATATGCTTGTAGTCATGTACTCAGTCGAGCTTATAACAAACGTTCAAGTTTTGCATCTTTATGGTTTCTGGTTGACTCTTCGTAGTGTGATCTTTTTACTCGTTTATGACGAACTTTCCAAGTTCAGCACATATTTGGGTGTTTCAAGCAAGATATCTGGAGCATTTGGTTCGCAGCCAAGATTTTACTGTGAATAGGAGAGCTGGTGACGTTTCCATGGTTTATAGGACCGTGTTCGACATTCATTTTGCCGTCGGTGCGCCTGAAAGGGGTTAATTAGAACTCTTCTGTAGCTTGCCGTCTGAGACAATACCGTGAAGCCTTTTGTAGAAATTCAGTTTCGAAAGCGAATTTACTGTGACTTCACATTACCACGTATAGCTTCGTGCACTGCCTGCTCAATATAAACTAGATCGAACCCTTTGGGATCGCTCCTTAGGGTTCGTTGATGTTCTTCGTAGGCCATATCACATGCACCACAACTGGTTGTTTCTAGTTCATATTTCAACTCTTAGTAACTAAGACCGGGAAAGAAAGGGTCAACTTTATGGTGCTAAAGTGGTTTTCGTGTCTGTCGTGGAGTTTTTCTCTACTGAAGAAGCTGTCACATATATATATATATATATAATATTATATATATATATATATATATATATATATATATATATCGCCAATCCAATCTATTTCACTACATTGTGGAGATTGGTGTATAGCATGTAACTCTGGCTACATTTACTCAAGTGACGAGAGTTGCAACGGAATTTTTGCTGTACGCGGTTTGTTCATGGTAGATTGTTGTCGAAAGTCCCTCGCTCACTCAAGTTGCTTCATACAAGAGACAAACCAAGCCATTGATTAGCTCTCCCTAACCACCTTATTTTGTTGATGAACCTATCAAATCGTTCCACGTTTTCTACTGTTTCCACAGGATCTTTGGACCCCATGGACCCAGGACGCTTAACAGAGTTTTTTACGGATTGTCCATAAACGTCTAACTCGATATTTACACCATTATCTGCGTTCATTATTTGTGTATGATCACGTTATTAGACACTATTTTTGTCATTCCTTTCTGCTTATCAATAACAAGTCATCCGTGCATCGCGAAAGGAAGAAACCAATAGAGAACACTTTCCCAGGAAATCGATAAGTAAGAGGTCAGATGGCCAGAACATGTTACGGTTTACACCGGGAGTTCTCATCCCTGGATTAGTTAGTCTTATTGACATGAAAAACTTTATTCCGGCCCCAAAGTTTGGCTTGGATCATGCCAACTTACACTGAGATTTCAACGGCATCGGTTGCCTGCTGGCTGTCAAATCGCTTGTAAAGTTTGATCTGCAAGCTGTTGCCGCTGTAGAATGATCAGTTGCAATACTTTGGGAATGATTATGTTACTACAATGTTGCCACTATAGGGTTACCACAGTGTGCCCCATAGCACGCTCTGGATATTGTTTCGGCAGACTTGCTCAGGTCAGATTTCTCCTTTCACAAAACATTCGCCGAGAGATTGTCTTCAGATTTTTCAGAAAATACAAGCCTGTGAAGTGCTCCATCTCTTCTAGTGTCTCATTTAACCTCACGAACTTAAAATACTTAATGCAGGGGGTAGGCGGGATTTGGCCTGGTGAAGGCTGCGTTGATTACATATGCACACCGTCAGGTGCGAAAACAAGAGCATATCTATGAGCGTTGGTGTTACTGTTTCCAAGGTGTACTGGACGCTGCTGATCGGTCCGTTCACATGTTCAGTCGTACAGCCGTAACATCCTTTCGCTGCATAGCTGTCATGTCATCCGAAGAAAGTCCAAAGGCTGGTGTACTGTCAGGTTGCCCAAGTCTAGACAGCAGCAGTCGAGCTATCGGGACTGTGTTTGAACCACGGACCATCCGGTCAGTATGTTTGTGTCCTGTCTCGAGCTCATGCAAAACGCTCAGCCAAGAATATCTCGGAGGTTTGTGAATATACTGATTGGAAAGGATGCCCGTCTCCGTTCAGTTTTTGCGGTCGACGACGTAATAAGACGGCCACCAGAGGATCTTCAAAACCCTGGAGTTCCACTAGTTTCTGATCCGGAATATACAGGTGGCATGGTCCTCATTTTCAAAACGGAGAAGATGGCGCAGGTCCTTTTGGATTGACTGAACAAAGTCATCCTGTTCTTCGGCAGTCAGTGTGCATTCACAAAGCGTTTTTGTAATGTGATAATTGAGGTCAGTGCACGCATCTTGAAGACTCGGATCTTATTTGCTAAGTTGTGACAAGCGATATAGCGGTGTATCGCTAAATCTCAAGGGACGTGTATATCCTGCTAACCCACCGAGCAATTATCTGAGGAATATACACATTGAACAGTTTCGTTTCGCCCGGAACGGTGTTACTTCGTTTGTGTTCAACGGCCGCGTCGTCATTGTCCTTCATGACCTTCAGTATTGTTTTTTTACCCTATGAACATTTTGCCCCACAGTCGGACCGGTAAGGACCAGAGTAGATAAAAAACTGTATGGTGCTACTCGTTGATAATCTGGTGTTCTACGATTATGACCTAAACCACTGGGTTGATTATTTGATACTCAAGCCTCCTAACCCTGAATGGCTACTTTGAACGTCATGAAAACTCGTGAACATCCCACTACTGGTTTTACTTTTTTTGGGAATAGATGACTTTGAAAGCATACTTCACATTTACATGGTGTTTTATTTGAACACAATAAACTAACTAATCTCAATATCAGGCCGAGTGGTGCAGTCGAACCCGTTCTGCCAAGCGCCTAGTTGTCTGACCAACATAATCTGTCACACAGCAGCAGGTGCAGCGGTAAACATGCATAGACTGGTCTCGCATACGGAGCTTTTCTTTCGGGTTGAGGTCCTTCATGTTTTTTCTTCAAAACTGACTTCGTTGAGTTGCAGTTGGAAATGTCTGCCGCATCGGGACGCTTAGAGCACGGCGCACCTGTTCAGCTGCTGAGTCTTCCTTGAGAGGGAATTGTATAAATATACGTTTCTTCTCTACCCTCGGTATCGGCGGCCCCGTTTCATCTCAGTGAATCTTGTCTGGTACCCTTTCCTCTGAGCTTGTTAATAGTGTCATCCAACTATATGATCATCATCGACGTTAGTGCTTTGCTGCCATACCGAACCTTGCTCCCGCGGACAAAGAACGAAGCAGTTTGCGCTTCTCTTGTCTTCAGGTGCACCACAACCTCGTTTTCCAAGCAACGTCCATAATCTCTCGCTTGATACCAAGTCACTTGATTTTTTGTCACAAGGGCCTAAGTACAATCATCAACGGCGTGTAGGTGACCGGTTAGCTGTAAATGATCAATTTAAAGAATTCCACAGTCAAACGATGCTGCTAACATTCGCAATTTGAATCAAATCTGTTGATCTGGCGTGACAAAAAATCGTTCAGCTGTAGCACCCTTTCGGTGTCTAATTGCCATGCCACCCGAAGGAAGCACGAGGGCTGGGATACTGCCAGGTTGCCCAAGCCTAGACAGGGGAAGTCGAGAGACAGAGGTCGGGTTCGAACCGCGGACCTTCCGGTCAGTAAATTCATGCTCTAACCGCTGAGCCATCTGGCGTGACAAGTATCACCGTATTGCTGTAAACCGTTATAGATGTGCCAGTCGTGAGTGCGTCGAAGCTCTGAATAAACTAAGAGTGAAGTAGGATATTTTAATAAAACGACCAGATAAGGTCCCGTAGTCGTAATGAACAGTGGACTATCATACCATTTACATCAGCAAAACCTAAAAATGAAATATCAGTAAAAACGATACTGTCAGACAGACGTCAATTTCGCAAGGATCAAAACGAAAACGAGCAAAACACCACTGACAGAGACATAACAGACTATGCAAAACACCCACATCAATAAACCTTCATCACAGTACAAGCATCCGCAAGATTGAAATCAACTGGATTTAATATTCCACAGATGTACGGGCTTCCTAGGTACACAAATAGGGTAGTACTTTGCACCCTATCCCAGATATGTGTAATTCCCCACATCAAGAAACTGGAAAATGGCTGGCTACCATATTGGAATTAATTCGCTGTCCACTTTGTCCGTAAAGTCTCCGAGATACCTCCGAATTTCTAGACTCAACTCCGGACCTGAGCGTGCTGAACCGTCACTTGTGCTATTTGGACGTTTCTTCTCTTTTTCTCTCTCCTACCCTAGAAACATTTGATTGCATGTACGACTACATCGGGAGTTCTGCTACTTATTCACCACACGTCTGAAAACCTCAAGGTACAATTTAAATTTGATAGAGGACTCTAACGCCAGGTTGATGGAAGTAGCAATGAGCTTCCTGACTTCAGGAAACTATACACTTCAACAGTGAATCAACAGACCTACGTTATATCATATCATACATTTTTGGTGACGGAACAAACTATCACAGTTTCGTTACCCCTACGGCAATTTAACAAGGCTCATTCATCATTCCGTTTCGCATATGACGCCGAGGGTGAAAACAAATTTCACTTCCTTGAAGTCCAATTGGTTAGGCGGCCAAGCGGCTCCTTAAAAAGAAGGCATGAAACCAACATGGGCAGAGTAGTATACAAATTTCCACAGCGTTGTCTTTACGACGGAGGCGGAACCTAGTTCGTTCTTTACCCACAAAAGCAAGGATGCTATATGCGGATTACGACTAGACACTTGGTAGAACGGGTTCGACTGCAACTGTCTTGGGAAAGGTCCGACAAAGGGTGTTTCCAGTGCTATTGTCGCTTATTTGGCCCAAGCCAAACACCAAGTAGATGTGAATTCTGTTTTCACATTCATCTACGAGGTTCCGGGCAAATCAGCCAGGGGCAGTTAAACAGCACGTATCAGCTACAGCAGAGTCAATTACAATCAGGCTAAAAGACTTTGTCCTGTACTTTCGGAAAAGCTGCGTGCACACCCTACCTTTGGCATGGCCTCAAAAGGACGGTCCAGGTTTCTTGTAGAAATTGATAGCCCATCCTACATTGAATTCTGCATTTTGTGACCTTGTCACTGCACTGACCGGAGGAAGGACTAGCGAAGCCGATGTTTCGTCATCGCGCCTTCTATCAACCGGTTTGATGGATTTTACCGTTTCTGTCCGCCATTGTTGCTAAGTGATCCAGATCGGTTGACCTGTTGACCTAGCAAACGATTTAGAATTGTACCATTGCCTGACCTGAACTTTCGGTCTGAGGGGTTGCTGACGCTGTTCATTGAGTCTGTGTGGCAAGCGCCGGTTGTACAATCAGTGTGTATTGGGGTACGCACAAAGAAAAATTTAGATAGCCCTTGGGATTTATACTTAGCATTAGTGAACCGTAAATCAAGGTTCGGTTTGACAGCACTAAATTTTATTTTACGTGGATGTTTTATCCAATGCGCTGTCACTGTTCAAATAACGCTGTGTATGTAGTGGCGTTCTGTTGTTTCGCGGTCACCCTGTTTTGACTGTATAGAGTTCTGATTGTTCTTGAGATACAAGTTTTATTCTAAAGGTTTAGATACTGTTCTGAGCTCATTTAAACTGTTAGGTTAGTATAGCTTTGTGGACTATTATACAAAACGTGGATGAAACTGTCACAGCTCGTGTATTGGGCGGTCCACTCCCGCTCTCCATGTGGATTTTTCGTGTTAAGATGCACTTTCTGGCTACTATTGTTTCTCTGCAGTCGTCAACAATCAGTGAATTTTTAAGGTGGACTATTTGGGGCAACGACGATCCAGTCGGACACCTTCACCATGGAGTGTATTTTGGGTGCGCAGATGATGCTTCTTCCGAGTCTGAGAAATATAGACCGTCGTCTTCAGCGTTGTGCTTTGTGTGCACAACCTTTTGCCTTGGTCGCACGTGCACGACACACACTGGAACGTTGGGAAGTTAGCCGGATCTCCGAATGCCCTTTAGTGTGGTAATTTTGCCCACCGTAGTTTAGAACATACGTTGTAATCATGTGATTTCCTTATGACCTTTTCAGACCACTACATATAAATAATATAGGGGTGTAAAGAAAGAGCAATTTGAAACACAGCTGGTCAGTGGAGGCGTTCTACAAGTTGGGGTCACTCTGATCTGCCATTGTGGGGCCAGCGCACTCGACTGACGTTTCTGGTGGAAAGCGGCCGGTTTTCTTAATTTAGTTCCAGTTGCGAGGTCGTCTGGTAAAATGCACTCATTGGAGTTAAATGAAATTCGACTGCGACAGCCAACTCTATCACAGAAGCATCATGTGAAAACGCTGATCCTACGATGGCTCACCAATCTCCCTGTTCAATGTGGCTCTAATACTGGCAATATTGCGGAATTCAGGTAGCTTCGGTGCTCTACTTGGCATGCAATCCAACTGCCAAGCTCGGTTAACAGACCAACGACCAGGCTCTAATACTAAACCATTAGTGACTGTCCAATTTGTATAACGACTCTGTCGAACGACTTTATTGACCAACTGTACGCCAGCTTGTTATTATGTTCCTTGTATGTCTGTTTGACTGACAAGAGCTTATCAAGAACGTGTGCTTTCTCAGTGTCCGTTAGTTGCCGTCCAAGGCTGGTTTACCGCTTGAGTCTGTGTGTTTGATGGCACCGCACCGCGAAAGTTCATAAACAACCGAAGTCCCAAGTTAAATACACCCAAGAAGTTGTGCAGTGAAAAAGGTTTAAACAGTCTGTAGGTTTCGAGGAGAGACATAGTACAGTGGCTGTTTCGAGTGCTTGTTGCCGGAAATGCTTGGAGTGACAGCACTCATGCGCCATGCTGCATAGAGCGGGAGGGATTGTGCAGTTCTGAGACAGATGAATAGATGTTTCCTAGATTGGAATTGAGTTTCACCATGCACATCGTTGACGGAGCGCCGTAGGAGTTAACTGACTGACGGAACGAGTAGGTAGTGGTCGAAGACCTCATCTTCACCGTTGGCGTTTGACAACCGACTACAGCTTAGACCGCCTTGTCGGCAGTCACCATTTTGCCACACAGTAATGGTATAGTGGCATTGTTGGACTTGTTTGCTAGTTTAAACGCTACCGAGTATACATGTTGGTGCTTTTATTCTCGATAAGGACTAGGGTATCCAGTCAATCCCGAATTCCTGGTTGGTAGGACCCACTTAGTCTTTGGACCCGCACTGTGTAGCGAAGAGTATTCCAGCCCATCTTCATGGCGTTTAAGTGCCAGTATTTATTATTGGTGTACTGATGTCAATGGAAATGACCAACCCCCCAGCCAGTAACTTATCAGTGAAGTCGGTCACCGTTTGCAACTGTCATCAGAACCTGCCAGCGAATAACCTCTTCAAATACCGCGGGCGTACCGATTCACGTGTGTCCCATGAATCGAGCGATATATTCAGTCAGTTCCGTTGAATCGACGGGGGTCGAATTGGTTTGTGAGACATCTACATTCGCACATATCGCTGTAATCTTGTATCATGTGTATTTGGTTCTTCTTTCCGTCCAGTCAGATAATGGTGTTCGTATGTCTATCCAGTGATCTACACTATCGTCACGCGGGTTTCAGTCAAGTATGACAGATGGAGTACTTTGGGTCAACTCCATAAATTCTATAAATCAGTGGACTAAGAATGTCGACGCGCATCTGTTGCAACAGAGCAGTCATTTTCTGTTATCAATGATGTTACAAGGAGTTCAGTTTAGGCCAATACATGTTGTCGCTCAAATCTCTCCGGACGATCGCAATGAACCACTATCTCACCCACCTGCTTCTCAGCGCGACCTATACCGGACAAAACACTATCAAAGCCACCCTCTTTTCCCGAATATCTCATCTCCCTTTCAACTTAGTGTCCTCAGTATGTTAGTTAAATCATGACATACCTGGTTACAAACCCGGCTTTTTGATGAAATACATGGAAAGTATATTATGATGCCTTACGATCAACGGCAAAAGTAGATTTCTGACTGGGAAATACAACGACATCTAATACTTGGTGCACAGCGTAATCGTCTTTCTCTGGGGAATTCATATAAAGGGACCAAGCAAAACTTAAATTTTCGGAGCTGGTATCTCCTTAGAGCGAACAGACAACTTTTGCACATCGATCGTGCTTTTAGCTCAGTGACTGCTTTGAAAGGCATAGTATGTCGGACCACAAGCACAAACTGTACACAGTAATTGTAGCTATACATTTTTGCAACCCCCTTCATGTGCCCAAAGGCGTCTCGTGGCTAACGTCGCACTATGTTTATAGAGTAGCGCACTTTATTTTAACCACGTAATTTATTCTACAGGGTTTGCAAGTTATGGCCAGCTTAGACCACTCTGATCCACTTTTAGTCGCAGGCGTTCAACTGTAATTATTACGTGTTTTCGGTCGTCATTTCTGACTGTTCTAAACAATTAAGCTAATCCTCTCACGCGACATGACCCATCGGGCCTTTACGGGACCACCAAACCGTTTACTCATTATACGTGACGCCGTGGAAGTATCTGCAGTGCTACAGTCGAAATGTCCACGTGGAGGACATCTGACACCCCGACCTTAACTATTTTCATACAGAATGGTTTTTTCTGAAGGAAACTACTCACAAGGTTGCTGAAAACTCTTAGCTTTTATATGAGCATACCTTCCGAAGTTGTTAATGGGCAGGAGGCAAGGGGGGAGAATTCTGCCTCAAGACCCGATGTCCGTCGAGTAGGCAAATCAGGGTTGTCTGCATTCAGGTGGCTTTGTGTTACTACATCCAAGCATCGTCATCTATAGCTCCAGTGAGGTTTCTTTCTGTCCCAGAAAAATCCAGTCCGTGAGTCATCGTGGAGAAGGGAAGAGAAATTGGTAGACTGCAGACGTATTTGGAGCTAGTGATTGCCACACATGACACACCATATGAAAAAGTGTATCAAAGAATGGTGTAGTGATGATTTAATTGCCAAAAAATTGTTTCTTCGAGAAAATATCTAGCTGCGAAACCACAGGTGATTTTCTGATGGTTATCTTGTGTTCGCGAAAATTGTCGGAAAAAAGGGCAGAGGACCTAGCTGAAAGGCCCATCTGCTCAGAATCTACAGGTGGATGCTTTTGGTGTAGAACTTCATGGTGAGCGCGAACGATGTGTAAAACGTTGAACGAGACGGATGCAGGCCTGTCATATTGCGCACAACGTACTTGTTCAGACTACCTACCAGAAACACTGTTTGGGTGAAATTGTGCTGATAATGACTCCGGAGCTAGATTAAGCCTCGGAAAACTTGCTTGTGATTCATGTCATAACAGCGTCGGCTACCACCACCTACCGCCGGCCGATTGCAACAGCTCAACTTAAGCATACACACCCATGCACACACACGTGTGTGTTCTAGGCTGGCCGTTCCTTTCTCTACTGATGAAGATTGCCACTAACCTGTCAAATCATCGACATCATCAACAGCATGACATCAGTGTTGAACATTGATGCTTCACTGCCGTACCATGATTTACTTGAAATCCCTATTGTGAAGAATAAAAGTGGACGGGGAAGGGAATTAGTGCTATCTTACTACAATCATTCCGATGTGCCTACACCTTTAAACACTCATTCAGGAAATCTGGATAGAATCTGACAAGGACGCCATTGACATCGACGGGCAGCGTCTCCAACCACGCGGTCCCCATCCTGGAAGTCACACCGACATCACGCAGACTTTTCATACCCCTCTGCCAGATCAACAGTTGACCATCTCTGCTTCCGCCACTCAAACTGGGCACGGAAAACAGTACTCTCTTCGGCGTACACAATACATGGCCTAACCAACACAACTTCTGGTGTTGGACACATTCTTCGATGGAAGTCCCCAGCCGCAGATGGCATCCCAACTTTGGGGTTAGGCGTCTATTCTGCTTGATTTTTATCACCGCCATCGTACCATTCATATTTCACCATCCTACTCGGTGGTTGGACATTGTAGGTAATCAAGCAAACCGACCTCTCAAAGCTATGTAGTAACCTTGCCAACACTTGGGCCGTGGGCACAGTGTTCCCAAATGCACTTAGACTATGTTGCTCAGATTAACTGGCAAACCTTACCCATGTGCCACGAAAGGTTGCTATCGCGTAAAATTATAAGCCCATGGTTTGGTGATTGTCAGCCCCACCGTGACTGGCCAGACGAAACTTTTCGACTTCATTTTTTCCCGAACCCTGGTATAAGTGTATTGGTCAAATTGTTTGCCAGCTGTTTTGTATACTACAGGATGAAGAAGGTCCGAGGACCGCACATTTCCCGCACGCCAAAAAGCCAAGTTGAGCCGTCATATCAAGGCCCCCTTGGAACAGTTCCGGAAACGCGACGCACGTTTTCACCACTGACTTGTCGACTGAGTTGGCCATCGACGGCCAACGGAGGGTACTGTCAACCTTTTAACCTGAAACGACCGTTTTTCCGACTGACCGGACGCGATCCGACTAACAAGTTGTTCCTCTGAGGTTGTCATACGGGCCCCTAGCAGGGTCGATATATGGACGCTGCCTTTGTCTACCGGATGAGGTAGAAGCGCCGTGGCCGCCTAGTCATTGTGACCAACCACACGACCACCGATCCATCGCCACGCATCCTAACAACACACTGATGATGTCACCTAAATTAGTGATGAAACGTTTGCAGTCAAGTTGCCCTGCTCATTGAACAAACCAACGACTATTCTGACCATGGTTGATATTCTGTACCAGCACGCGGCATTAAGAGACAGCACGAACCGCGGCTCAAAACACCTGAAGGAGTTAACTACTCCCACGTCTGTGAGGATAAAAAGTGTAAGACAGGCGTTTCAGATCCTACCTACGACACCATATCGCTTTAATATACCAGAAAACCTGTCTTCGATAATACGATAGCGTCACAACTGACGGGCGTTCGATCCGAGCATTCCCAGACTTGTATCGAAGGTCACACTAATAAAAACACTCGCACACTAGTTGCTCTGAGTCAGCTACACTTCATCTTATCAACCTGCAATAACGAACCACGGTAGCCAACGAACTCCCATCATTCCCGGACTGTGCTACCATTACGCCTAGTTATTCAGTGCCGGTTCCCTGGCGTTGACTACGGTTGATAAACAAGTGTGGTCTTCTCCATCTGTGTACAGTGGACCGTTGGGTAACACCAGGTGGTCGCGTGTCCGCCCGCCGATATTATTCCACCGGGTCTACACTGAAATCAAGGGTTTATAGCCATCACCAACTCTGGGTTAGCCAGCCTGAAAAAAAACTGGTGGCGCGAACGTCGTCTTACAGTGGCTCCAGGCAAACACAAGGAGGGTAACGCGGATAATGACGGAAAGACCGCAGCGCATACACATGATGTACATGACGCCAGGCCAGAAGTTGAAATCGCTCCTAGACTGTGCTGATAGCAGACGCCAGATGGTGCTATTGTATTCTATAAGGACAGTTATGAGCGTTCAAAAAGCGATGTGGTAATGACGCCAACAAACCGCGAATTCAGAGTTATATAGTGAACTGCAGGATATTGCGGGCAACCGCTGCTTTCTTGTAGAGACCCACCAAAAATCCGACTTATCGCTTCCCAGTGAATGCTTTGTGGAAAACAGCTGCGTCGAGTAATTTCGATACGGGCCAAAACGTTCCTAAGACAAATAGCCCAGGAGCTGGAAACGTAGCTTTTGAAAAAAAAAATACAGCTACCTGTGCAGAGCACCTTAAATTACCTGACCCTCTATGACAGGATTGAGAAGAAACCGGATGAAGAACGTTTGTAATTAGGTAAGCGAGGTGAATGAGTGGTGGATCAGCGGCGGCGGAAGAAAAGATACTCAAAGTTACACATGAATCATAAAGACATTAGGACGCGTTAGGAGTCAGGAGAAGGTGCGATTAGGCTGTCTACCGGCCGCCTGCAGTAGATGAAAATCACATTCATTGGTTAGAGGTGTTTCAGAGAGTACATACTTTGAATGGGAAGTTGGAATACTATAAAACACCGGGGATAACAGACGTGTTAACGAGTCTGAAAATACAGCCGGGGTCGATATGTACATGTGGGTATACAGAAACATACTGGCAATTCACAGTCAGGTTCGTCAAGTTACCTAGGGGTCTGGCACTCTTCCATGTACACGCAAGCGATATACGCATGTGTATAGTGGATGGCCATGATTGCTCAGGATTCCCAGCTCGATTAAATGCCACGTAGATGACTGACCCTAGAGAGGAGAGCAGCAAAAACATTCACAGAGATAACAGTAGGGGGCTCACAAATTAGAGTGGTTTGGCGGCTTGCGGTAAAGCGAATGAAATTTAATTTTATTGAAATATTGGTAGTTCGGGTGAGTTTATTGGTTGTTGATCAGGTGGCTGTTGATCTGTTCGCCGAACAGATCAACAGCCACCTGATCAACAACCAATAATTTAATTTTAGGTACACATTCGGAAAAGCTCCACCGAGAATACATTGTGTGACGACCACTCGTTTACGAAATTATTTGATGTTTGCTCGGTTTCCTACTTCTCCTACTTGCAGATTCGACTCATATGCCTTTCGGTGGAGCACCTCGTCATAACCAGATCCGAAACAAAAGAAGTGCGCGTCAGGACTGAAATTCGATATAGGAAGCTGAACTATCACATGATAGTTCAATTTTGGTGGAATGAAAAAGGTTGTTTGAAACTTGAATGAACGTGTCATTTTTCGTCACAACGGAAGGGAGCGTCAATATCTCTGCCTCTAGTGTAAAGTGATACAAGAAATTTGTTACATGGTTAATCCAAACCAAGTAGTTCTGCTCACTCATCGAAAGATGTTTGAGGCAGTTAGATGGAAGACTATACATTTTCACGTCCTGGCAGGATCCTTGAGGTCCCCATAAGGATGACCGACAGTGATATATACAATCCCAAGTGTTGTATTGACTCGAAACACGCATGAACGAAAGCTGGCCACCGCTTAGGATACCTTTAGATTCTTGTCAGTTTGTTGGCATGATAAAGATTATGGAGCCGACTGACTGAATGGCTGAAAGTGGAGTGACCATGTCTGTATGAGTTGTTCCTTAAAAACTGACCACCGTTCTGTGTTAGATTGGCTAAAAACGAATACCGTTGGACAAGTTCGCCGGTGGAATCTAAGTTAGCGTGAATTCGTGAAACAACCTGCTAACTGTAATACAAATAACACAAATCGTTCACCTGTGACACCTCTTCGTTGCATAATTGCTAGGCAACCCAAATGGAGCAGACGGGATCAGATTATAGCAGTTCACCCATGTCACGGCAGAGGCAATCGAAAAGTCAACGTTGGCTTCAAACACCGGATGTTAACCCCTGAGGCACGTCGATTAACGGAAAGCCAAAAAGAGATGTACGTTAAAAACGACTTACTTCTATCGGAAATGTTTGTATGGCAGGACCATTGATATCGTAGACAAACGTTCCAATTACGACCCCTTCATCAGTTTCCGATGATAGACCCTGGACGAAAAAGAAACGAAGTGCAAGGCTTACCGAATTAGAACAAGAGTATATTGAATCCAGTGATCAGAAACAAAGTGTGCAGGAACCATCATCGAAAAATTCTGCGAGTAGTTACGATCCTCAGAGGCGATCGACGCATAAGCGGAAAAAATTAGAATTCCATAGAGTCCCGTCAGCCAAGCCAGTTGTGGACACCGTCCGTGACTCTCACCAAGGTGTATGATGTTCTTGGTTCGTGACTAGGGATCCACACTCCACGCGGACAGGTGTCAGCTATTCCTACTCCACTTGTTTTTCATCGACACCGACGTAAACAAAAAACATCGGTGTTTTAGTGTCAGCGCTAAACTCCCACGTCAATTTATTTAAATAGAGTCCTATAATGGAAAAGGAGATGCGACAGAGAACCCGGCCTAGCTCTAGCTACAAACACCTCCAGCACTGAGTTAGACTATCTGGATAGAAAACTGACGGAACGAACACCAGTGAAACCGGTTAGCCACCACACCTTTCACTTCCAGATAAGCACAGAGAACGCCGCACCCCCAAATGTGGGAAGCGCCAACAGTACCCAGACTTTTCACATCATCCTTCGTCCTTTTCCGCTAAGTCACATGCAGTAGGACTACATCCTGAATCTGCAAAGTCTGGAGCCAGAAAACCAAGGCCACGACTACGCGACACCAAAACATCGCAACCACTCTCACTATGCACAAGCCTCGTGGTCTAGCGAATGAGTTACTGATGGTCCGTAAATACTGCATTTGGTCTTCCGAATGTGAAAAATCATTCAAAACTATACAAAATATCACAGGACTTAATGTTGGTGCACTACTATCCGCCGAAGAGACTACCGTCACGAAGAGACTGGACCTTACCGTGGTGTGACGGTTTGCGCACCTCAGCGACCCATTGAGCTATACTGGGGGGTGTCCCCGCGACACTCACAGAGTCTCTCATACCAGGTTGGTCAATGGTTAGAGGTCTGACGAACACAGTCTCCTGGTCCTCCAGGTTGGGGGTTGGAACATATGGCGACTTGTTCCGTAGAAATGGTAATGCATTTGCATTTCCTGCCAAACACCGCTGCCTTGCGGTTAGGCTTTTGAGCCAAAGGCTTTGGTTGAGGACCCTAATCGTCCTCCTGTCTAGGTGTGGGCGCCCTGACAGTATCCCAGCCCACGTACAACCATGAATCGCACATATACAAATAAACTCATGCCACATCGGCCGTCGCGTGGTGCCATCAGCCGGGTCGCCTTACTTGCTGCATACAGCAGGGCGGGTAAGCGAAAACAGGCTACTGCTGACGCCTCCCTTCTTTCTATTTCACATACTTTTTCTTCCCCCTCTCCCTACCCCATTAATAACTCTACTCTTGTAGGCCCAGCACTTAGGACTGATGACTCCGTTCGTCTTGCATCGGTTTTGCGTGCAGCATCTGCTCGTCACATGGCGCCGACATCCTCAGGTATCTCCAAAACAATCTTTAAGCCTCGACAGCCAGTCTATCTGGCCGCCTTCAATGTCCGCACTCTGAAGCAAGCGGGACAACAAGCTGCTCTTGCTCTCACGCTGGACTCGCTTGGCATTGATGTGTGCTGTGTCTCAGAAACAAGAATTCAAGATGCAAGCACTTGTCGATGATGATGATGATGACTATCCGCCGGCTCATCGAGTTACGGAGTGGGTACAGTTTTCAGTCACAGTTTAGGAGCTTCGTCGAACAAAGGAGAAAAACTACTCCCATACAGAAAAGGAAGTATTTGGTTTGACAGTTGCCCTCAAAAAGTTCCACAAAATGATCTACGATCGAAAGTTCATCCTACAAGCAGACTTTAAACCACTCTTAGTGATCTTCGGGTCGAAGGGTGACATTCTTATGCACACTGATCATCGGCTTCAACGATGAACTACACTACTGTCCGGATGAGAATTCAAACTAAATTGCGTACTAACAGCAGAGCTTAGTCGCGCATATGTATTATCACCTCTAGATGTATCACAGTCCCGCGGATACGAATATGGAGTCCTAGCAACGGTTAGTACGGAAACAAACCGCAATTGTAGCGGCAAAGTCAAATTCTAAATAGCCAGAGACTCAGTATTACAGACAGTGAGAGTCCGCGGTGCATGGAAACATTATATATATATATATATATATATATATATATATATTCAAAATGATCAGATTGGAAGTCTCACTTCTGTATTGAACCCACAGTTGTAAACGTATCAACACGTAGCTCCGTTTCGCGGTCGTTCCGAAACACTAGTCAAAGGCCATCATTATCGGTGTGTGTAGCGGGAAAAACCCCGTAAATGTGATAACATACTATCTACCTCTGTTATTATTAACAGTTGCACGTAAAGCTAGGGCGAAGGCCATTACCAGCAAATTCAGATGCGCTTGTCATTACCGTCACTCTGGGTGGGGACTCTGAGACCAGACACACCAATGGTTAGGGACTTTGGCACATGCGTCCAAGCTGTTTACCTTTAGTGCATAGCTTCCTTTCGCAAACTCCGTAATGAAAAGTCTACTATCACTTCTGGATTAACGCGTCACCTATTTCGGCTTTTGCGTCCATTACGTAGCTATCCACCCCTATCTTCCCGGAGCACCGGCGGCTACAACCACTGTACAACACACACGGCCGATAATAGTGATGATGATGAAAGCTGGGGTGTTAGCGACAGACACTGAAGTTCAGGATATCGTGTAAAAGGGATTTGGTACCTTGATGACAAAATCCTTCGGTGCCGAATCCACTCTTTGGTTTGGTGAAAGAACACGAGGTAAGTGCTCCAGAGTGACGGACGTTATGATAATAGGTGCTGAGAGGCGAATTACCGCCTGTCCCGTACTTCCATGGAACGCCCAACAATCACCGGGATTGTTGCTTGGTTGCAAAATGGTTCTAGGGGTAGACAAAAGAAAGGTTTTAAATAGACATAGTGAAGGGAATTCATCGACCACACTAAATGTACGACTCTCTTGTCTGGAAACTAGTGTGTGAATGAGTTTCGCCCCTTCAGACAGCCAAAAACAGCTACCCTCTACTCTATTAAACTGCTAGGAGGGCGCGCTTCAGGTTGGGCTACGAAAACAAGATCAAGGTTCAAGAAATGTTCGATCTTTAACTTGGTCAGCTATTTTATCCATTGTCATATTATTCCGTCGAAAAGGAGGGTTAACCTCTGGGATAAACGGAAATAGGAGGATAAACAGAGATAAATAGACGATAGTCACACTGTTACCTTGCTGAGTTGCTCAAACGAGCCAAAGGTATGCCGAATATGGTGAAGAGTGCTGCCCGTTCTGTGTAAGTTCGCGTACAGCGTGTGCCTACAATAGACCCACCAGCGGATTCCAAAGCAAAATCGGCCATCCCCACACGATCGGCGGCAAAACGCTCTAGAGCAGCGTCAATAAGCTTCTGAATGAACATTCGGGATTTAAGTTCGTCGGTTTGTGCTCCGATGGTGTCAACGCTCGGGGTGTATCCCGTGATGGCGGTTTCTAGAAGTGGAGGACGGTGAAACGGTGAGCATGTGACACAACCAATGAAACCAAATCGGAGTTTTGTTTCACTGGAGATAACAGAGCAATGGATTAGGAAAACTTTGTGATCAAATGACTCACGTCGATCGAAGTATTTCTACCTGATTCAGCGAAGGCATGCGATTCCTCGTCAGAAAAACGGCAGTACGTCAGTTGCTCATGCTTATACTTTGAAAATCCGAACTTTGGACCCATAAGTTTAAGCATGTGTCATATGAATGAGAAAACACTTAGGGTAGACACGAAATTAAAACCTAGTGAATCAGTGCAAAAATCCGAACGATCCGGCATCTCCAACGTCATCAGTAAACAATCCGAATCAGACGCGTGGAATCGATGGACCATCAACTAAACGCCGCTGCCCCTGGACGGAATAAAAAATTAGGCAGTGATGAGTAAAAAAATACTCGGAAACAACCGATCGGTTTATGAACGTACCACGAATGGCTCGATCTAGAGCTTCCCGTGTGGATTGTTTAACCAGTTCTGATAGTTTCGAATCCAGAGCTTCTTCAACCGATACATCATTCAGCCAATGCAGTAAAGCCTGAAAATACATAAAGCGATACGGAATTACTGAACTGAAGGACTACGGAGGCGGTGGCTTACAAATGCTACCGAACTCTGTACATACCACACTAGGATTCATGGAAAAAAACATGAAGGACAGGGTGGGAAACAGACCATATGACCGAACCAGACCTACGAAATAGATTTCGGGCCAATAGTACAACACAGAACGTGTAGTACGTGCAGTACGAGTTCCCAGGACAGCGGAAGTCGCTTGACAACGTGGTGCCCACCAACAAACCAGCCACGAATTCAAATAGACCACATCGCCCTCAGTTATCGGTAGCGAGGGTCGATCACCGCCTGCCGCTCCTTCTGGAACACCAGCGTAGACTCAGACCATGCACTTGTACGCTGCTGCTTTTCATTGCGCTTTTCAGGTGTACGCAAAACGCTAATCCATTGAGAAGCTAGTGGACCCAGAAGTCAAACAAAATTATCAGAACCAGCTCCTCGAACGCCTGCCGGACGGTACGATGTCGGATATAAACGGCCACTGGGAAGAGATATCTAAAGCGCTATTCAAAGCCGGAAAGTCTGTTTGCGGTACAATCCAGCCAACCTCACCCAAACATTGGATCTCTGATAAGACTGTGTCCTTGCTGGAGACCCGGCGACAGATCCCTCCTGGCCGCAATCACAACTCCACCCGACGCATCATCCGACGCCAGGTGAAACTGAGTATCCGTGCAGACCGAGAAGCTTGGTGGACCCGAAAGGCCGAAGAAATGGAAGAGGCAAAGAATGCTGGTAATGTCCGCAAGCTGTTCCACTTGATTCGTTCGACTGGTCCTCGGAAACCTCTTGTCAGCGAAACGATCAGGGACCAAAATGGCTCCCTGATATGCAGCAAAGCAGAATGTTTGGATCGCTGGGCACAGTACTTCGAGCAGCAATTCAGCTGGCCACCTGCTACCTCCAATCCAGAATCCTGGCCTTCAACAGAAAGATGGACCGTGAATCTGGAGCCACCTTCAGCCTCGGAAGTGTCCGAGTGTATTTCTCTACTCAAGCGTCATCGTGCTGCTGGTCCTGACGACCTTCCACCTGCTCTTTTCAAGGATGGCGGTGGACTTCTCAGCCAGTGCCTGTCTAGCCTATTTGGGAGAAAGAGACCGTTCCAGACAACTGGGGTGAATCGATAGTAGTGCCCATTTCCAAAAATAGTACTCGCAGTGAATGTAGCAACCACAGAGGTGTTAGTTTGACTCCTGTTGTGACAAGACTTCTGGCGTCACTGATTCTTCGTCGTCTTACGGTGGCACGCGAAACCTTGACTCGTGAGAATCAAGCGGGATTTCGACCGGGTAGAGGCTGAGTTGACCACATCTTCACACTCCGCCCGGTGTTAGAGCAACGCCATATGTACAGACGACCCACAATCTTGGTATTCCTTGACTTCAAGGGTGCGTTCGATTCTGTCGATCGGTCAGTGCTGCTAACTACACTTGCTCAACAGGGTATGCCCCAGAAGTTTGTAAACATAATCCGATCCCTATATTCACATACTTCTGGGCGGGTGAGAGTGTATGGTGAGCTCTCGAAAAGCTTCCCTACAAAAAGTGGTGTCCGACAAGGAGGTCCACTCTTTCCATTCCTATTCAGCTTCATCATTGATGAAATAATGAGGCGAACGCTGGAAGATCTTCAAAACCCCGGTGTTCAAATTGTTGCTGGTGAGAGCCTTGTCGATCTGGAGTACGCAGATGACATTGCCCTCATCTTCGAAGACCAAAGCGAAGCACAAGCCCTGTTGAATAGACTGACCACCATCATACCATCTTTTGGCATGCGCCTTGCACCTTCAAAGTGCAAAGTCATGCTTCATAACGTGCAGTCTCCGAACATATCCATTACCAATTCAAGGAGAATCACTGGAGATTGTGGAAAATTTTACATACCTCGGTAGTTGTATTAGCTCTGACGGAAGTGTGTCTGATGAAGTCAGTGCAAGAATCTCAAAGGCTGGAATCACATTTGCTAATTTGCGTCACTTGTGGCGTCAAAAGGGCATCTCACCAGATCTTAAGGGTCGTGTGTATCAGGCTACAGGGCTGTGTTGTTGTATGGGTGCGAGACATGGCCTCTGCGGACAGATGATGTGAGGCGTCTTCAGGTTTTCGACCACCGATGCCTCAGAAGCGTGGCTGGTTTTGGATGGCGTCAGCGTGTTGGTAACGAGGTGATTAGAAAACGGGTATTTGGTTGTGCTGCAGGTACTTCAAGCGGGGAAAACATCCAGCACCACCGACTACGATGGCTCGGTCATGTGCTACGCATGCCGAAACACCGTCTATCGAGACGAGTGTTGTTCTCCGTGCCTCCTTCAGGATGGCGCAAACCGCGAGGTGGACAACGTATGACTTGGCAGAAGGGCGTGAAAGAGATCACGAAGAGTTTGGGTGTTGTTGGTGTTGTACGCCTTCCAGGATGGGGCCCCCGTGACCCCACCTGTGCATGGCTGGAGACGTTGCAAGAAATGGCGGCAAATCGATGTCAGTGGCGTTCGTGCTGTCAGTTTCTTTCCAGATTGTCTGATTGAGCGCTTGGAGGTGTAGGCACCTCAGAACGCTTGACATAAGCCAGCACTAGGTCCCCTCCCTCACCCACTCTTTTTCTCTTCTCTTCACTCTAGGGCTTTAAATATAATTAGACGAACATTGCGGTTGTACGGCAGTGAAGCATCAGTGTCAACATTGATGTTGCTGTCTTTGATGATGATGATGAACGTGTAGTTTTGGGCTAAACACGGTATGGTAGGGTTCCACATCAGTCGAACAATCAGACCACGTGTGAGAAACAGAACTGTCGAAAATTCTATGCATAATGCGTGCATCACCGACCGAGTTCAAAGAAGACCAATGTAGTTCAATTAACATTAAGCTCGTTATTGGAATAATGACCAAAGTCGGTCATACGGAGTTCCGAGATGGGTCTAAAAATTCGAATGAGCAGGTGGTCCCGTAGGACCCCTTGAGAGTTCGGGACTTTCTGGAAGACCGACTTCATATGGGTTCTTCCTGATTTTGTTTCAAATAATGAAATGACGGAAATAGTTGGGTCGAAAGTGACAAGTAATCTGCTAAAACAACGCAAGTGAAGGACATTTTCGAAGGTATCATTAGTTCATCAATCAAGCAACACGGTATGTCACAGGCTGTATGCACTGTGTGAAAACCAACCGAGCCTTTGAGTGTAATTCGCTCCACGAGGAACATGGGGTGGCCTAGGGCGCGCGAATATCGACCTGGAAAATAGATTTGTATGCCAGCCGCATTGCGGCAGTTTCAAATGGTCACAAAGAACACAGATATGGCCGTTTCAGAAAAGCTTGGTAAACAATCAGCAGTTTTTAACTGGGCAACGTTTCGCTTCTGGCACAAAAGCCTCATCAGGCCAAGTGAACAGGTCACCAAATTAGCCAGGTCAGGCGGAGAGCCAATCACTAGACCTCTTCAGATTGGCACACTAAATCAATTAAAGGGTCAATTAAAGGGTCTTGTCGGTTAGTGTGGTTACCTAAATCTTACTACTGATGGGTTGGGAGAATTCCAAATTATTTTTGGTGGGGTTTGGTTCTTTAATCTTTCACTTCAAGGTGCTTCAGTTGATGATTCCCCTGGGTGCCACTGGCAGATTTCGTTGGTCTGTGTGGGCTTGTGAGTGCTGCAATAATTTAGTTGTGGGAAGGTGGGTGATATTAAGTGCACTTCAGATCTAAGCTAATTTCTGATAACAGCACACCACCACGTGTCAGCTCGCCTGATCTGAAACCATTCTCCACATGCTGTGGGATAATCTCGCGATTGTGATGGCATATGCCACGATACTCATCTGCACCGGTATTTTTGAAACATAAACACGCATTCTATGTAAGTTTTACCGTTTCCTGCGGCTGCTGGAAGGTCATTATCGGGATTTCCAAGGGTCTAAATAATGAAGGAAATGCGCGACATTTTCAAAACTGAATCTTCCTGTCTAAATGGACAGTCGCATTGAGAGTGAACTAATTTTGTACCAGTCTACGAGGCGATGCCAGTATCTCGCAAGAACTGATGAAAAACAGCACTTATCCCAGGCGATGACCCAATCACAGCAAGAAGGAACAAAAAGTAACTGGCATGGTTCCAGTGAACAGCACACGGTCGGACCATCGACTTGTTCTTAGTTATCCCAAGGAGTAGCCAAGCGGCCCACAAACCGAAGCGGCAGTTAGGTAAGCGGAAGCGGGCGCGATGTAGATGGCTAAAGGGTAAGAAGGACTCACTACAGTCAACTGTCACAGAGGCGTCTATATGGAATATTACCCAATCCCCTCGCAAGAAAGAGATGGGGGATTTTCCACTTCAAAATTAGAATCCCCGTGTCACTCACTCGTCTTCATTCACCTCCTACCGTTCACATATAGAATCAGTGTAGCTGGACTAAGGCATAGAAGGCGAATTTAGACAAACAAATCTCCAATAAGACCCATACCTCCTTGACAAGAACAGAAATCTGATCGGTGAAACGTTCGGAAAAAGCATTCACGGTAATTTCTGCTCGTTCGATGGCCGCTTGTTTACAGTCTTCTACTTGATGCAATTGTCGTTCACTACAGTCTCGTGTGGCTGCAAGGGGAAAAAAAAACACAGACAACGTGACAAGGTTCAGGTGAATGGAAAGCAAGTCGAGGCGTTGGACAACGTTAAGGAAATTTGACACTACTTTGTTTTGTGCATACTATTCTGGTGTGGCAGTTTCCAAAAACGTTCTATTCCTCTCTTACATTACTGAATGAGTATAAACCTGTATCAGAACTGGCCGTCTCCACTATCCCATAGCGCGCAACTTCGACCACATACCTTCTTGTAGTTTCTTGAACAATCCATCCAGCCCCTCATTAGCACTCCGGACTTGTGCCAAACGCTCCGATAGATTGCCTAATGTTAGGTGGACTTCGTTCATTTGGATTACCAGCGACGTATGGTTGACTGCTTGGGCATGAATTCCCGAATTTAGTTGTGAGCGTAGTTCACCAAGCTAAAAAAAGTGAGTGTTGGTTACTCGATTTTAATAAACTATGCAGGTAGAAATGGAAATAACACAAACATATTATGTTTTGTTTTACCCTGTGTTCCGTTTGAAGCAAGCGGTCGTTCAGTTCTTCACGCAGACGAGAAATTAACAGGGACAGTTGTGTGAAGCTGGAGTTGTGTCGATTCCACATTGAACTCGACTTCTCATCCAGTTCGATCCGGAGTAAATTCAATTCCTTGGCAACGGTTTGATTTGCGGCACTGATAACTGCATTGAAGAGTCGATCATATTCGTTTAGAGTCACCTTTGATGGTTCCGAACTGTCCAAGCGGCCTGCAAGAGCCTGCAGTGCTTGTAGCTGGACATACCAGGAATCCAATGCAGTAGTGTGCTCGTTAAAGTGTTGTTTCAAATTGTTAATATGTATATTGAGATCATTGAATTGTGTTTCAGATCTTTGTTCCATCTCAGACACACGTTCTTCCGTATGACGTATAGTGCTATCAGTGAACAAGAAGACGATTACTAACAGTGGGAAAACCATATTTTGACAAGTAGGATGACACACGCGCAGTAACATTGAATAAAACAATTAAAATGCTTCATCCAGGAGAAGAACCAAGGTGCGTTCAGGTAGGATATGAGATGCACCAAAAAGTATCAGCAATACCTAGGACGAAAGGGGGGTCCTAAACGTAGCTGCTGAAAAATTAAGGGGATGATGGACCACAGTTACGGGCGCAAAAGACAAGTTTAATCCAAAAATAATCGAGCATCGGTGAAAAATGACGTAGGCTCATAACAGACCGATAAAAATAATCAAAATTACTACAAAAATCGAGGGGAAATTAAGAATTACATCTTATCACAACAAGAAGTTTGACATCGCCTCAGGACCTTGTTGATCATTTGCAGTGCAGTCGGCCGTCAGCAATGGTGGATAATCACTCACCGTCTCGTCAGTCTTCACCTGATTTCTACATCACGGGAAGGACGTCGCTTACGGCATGACATCCAACATCAATGATACATAACAGTATAATTAATCGTTCAGCTGTAAGTCTTTTGGTCCACACCTACCACGCCACCAGCGCTGAGACACTGCCCAAGCCTGGACAGGGAGCTGGGTTCGAACCACGGACCTTCCGGTCAGTAAGTAAGCCTTAGCCACTGAGCTAGCTCGAACTCATCAACTGCTTGACATAGAAAAGCTGGTATGGGGACAATGGTTATGGTGCCATGCGTGCTCATCAGTCGCACAGACGGTACCTCATACTGGATGAAGTAAGTCTGAACTGTATACATCTTGACAGTTTGTCACTGTTCGATTATCAGAACAGTCCTGTTGGGATTATCAGAGACGAAACTACATATCTGAGTAGAGTAGAGCAGAGTGGACAGCAGCTGCAGTAGGGCCAGAGTTCACTTGTAGTGAACTTTGATAGAAGGGATTATTCTTGCGTGCAGCCATTATGGTTGAAATTGGGTGCATTTGTGGGCCGAAACCCACCATTCCTCAGAATAAGCGTACACTTGTGCGTTAAGTAGTTCCTAACGATCGCTTCAAAATAAACGGTCATCCAAGCCATTCACTACGATAAACCAAAGTTTGAAAAATTTTCCGAAGCAGCACGCGTATTTGTTTCTTAAACGGACCGTTAAAGTTATTGTTTCATCATGCTGTAAAATCGGATATATAGCTTCTCTTGGTCGCTCATCGATAAGAAGCAAACTTCGATTTTGTCGCAGGCGATGTTCCTCAAGAGGCGTTCTGATGAGATCTCAGCTAGGCCAGGGCCACGTTTCGCCGAACTATGAGGGTGCTTATCTTACGCTTTCAGATTTGATCAGCCGACTGTTACTGGCATCAATACTCAATTACCCAACTCATCGACGGTACGTACCGGCGATCCTCGCGTATACTTTCAGTAACCAAATGTGAACCTTTTCAATGACCAACCCAAAACTACTGTCACCCAAATATTCTTCAAAGATATTATGAGCCCCAAGGTTTCCTCAAAAAATAAATGTGGCAACAACAACAACGGAGACGTACTACTCAAAAGCGGAATGCAAATACTGACTATGTTAAATGTCTCCGACTTACACCAGAAACTGTAGGATTTAGTGTTTTTGACGATGATGATCTGTACACACATTGTGAAGTACTCTCAAGCTACCTAGGGTTCTATTAAGGTTTGTGCTGTTCCATATAGTTTCACACGGTGTGTGTTCACGGAACTCCCTCGCCCTATTCTACCCATATAAAGGCTAAACATGAGTATTTCTTCTTGCAGTCAAACGTACAAGCATCTAGAGGGCGATCAAAGCTCTCTTGGATCCGAAGCTAAACCAGCTCTGCATACACAATCTGGACTTATTATCTAGGCACACTAGACGAAAAAGGCAAGTTCGTGCTATAGAGATGGTGAGCAAGAAAGTGAAAATTAGTCAAAACGCATGATACGCAGACAAAAAACGAGCTTTTTCACTTACTTCGTCAAACCATCTAATCGATCATTCACAAAATCCCGGAATGCTTCCAGCTGAGCGAGCAACTTACCGTCGACGTATGACGGTACATCATTTGGTAGGATGCCCGGTGCTAGAAAACAAATTAGCTGTCGATTTTTACTATCAACTTTTACAAAGTGTAATGGGGACAGTTAAAAATGGGTCAGTAATCGGACTGGACGGACAGCACAGCTTCTACTGAAACCAATCGAGCTCCGAACATTCAGTCACATCGCTTATCATATAGAAGCAACTAAATACGATCTAATAATTCAGATATCCACTCACATTAGAGTACTGGTCAGAGTAGACAGTGCGGAGAAATGACGACGCGAGTTACCTGATGTGACAAGTGGTAGTGAGGCACAAACAAGCAAGAACACAAATAGCAGAGGAGTACGACTTCTATGGAATAACGCACGAGGTTGTTGGTTGTCTAGATTTGCTAATCATCTTGGTCGCAAGGTAGCACAGGTCAGCACGAGACAGCGTAGTCCAACTCTTAAGGGGACAAGTTTCTCTAACCACTACCGATTGAACAACGTGATACGATAAACCCTTACAATGTCGTGTGAGCAGTCTCAGTGAACTACTAAGGCGTATAGACCGTTGTGCTGCGATTCTGTCACTTTTTGTGATGGATTTGAGTAAGGGGGAAACGGGGGCAAATCACCAGGATAAACATACATACATAATTCTAATTTTTTGGAATCCCCAAAGCCAGTTCCACCGAACTGAAGGAGCTTAGAGGATTAGCTACGAGCTAAGTGTGCAGCTTTCAATAGTAACGGACTGAACAGAGGTGACCTGTATATAACAGTGACAGGGCTTGCGTGCATGTATAAAAAAGGGGCAAATCTGCCTACTCATGAGTAGATCCACATATAATCGATTTTGCTGTTGGAAATTCGTAAATCCCTTATTTGGCTGTGAAGCTAAAAACAATCCAAAGTGGTCTATGATTGTACCGTACTCCGTTCAGTCAAGAATATGGAGTATACCGAGAGCCCTCAACACGGCACTAAATTATAAATGTCTCAACTTGGATAAACTAGCAGTACCTTGGCCCTCGTGCTCCACTCGAGCTGTACGGCAGCTTTGCCCCGAACGAGTATACAGCTGAACCATTATTGTTTTCTTAAAGCTATTGATCAACTGTGCATCTGTTTACAGAGAATAAACCAAACTCTAGTAACCTTATGTGGTGCGACTGACCCACCGCACTTGCCAGATTTTGGGACAGCTGATTATTCCGTGGCACCAAAGTTCTGCTTGTGCAACCTTAATTCGAAGGTTTCTCAAAAAGAAGGGACCTCATTCCCTATGGAGAGCTGGTGACCAGTAGGGACAGACAACATAAAGGCTCGTGAACAGCCGAATTACAGATGTCTAGAAAAACTTACGTCGAAAATTTAATGATACACTATTTAGTGTGTCAGTAGATCGTATTGTCATGTACTGTTTACTATATATAATACTAAGTATATATATACGTATATTTTATAACATGCGTGTTATTTTACATTGTGTGCGACATGCTACCATGTATATCGTATCTTCATGTCTTTCATTGATGAATTGGTATACAAATAGACGGGTAATAAGGAAGTTGTGGTATGCTAGATTTACCACATTCCGGCTCAGCCTCGAAGAATGCAAACTAAGGAATGACCAACTTACGTGAAAAACCCAGATTTGAAGACTGAACTTACGGGGTACAACGGATGTAGAAGGCCACAACCAACTTGTAAACTTCTGCCACACTGAAGAGCTCTCCGAAGTGGTAGCGTTTGATGGAAACTCGGGAGTTAGGAAGTATAGATAGTAGAGACAGCGGAATCTCCAGCGAGCGAGCTGCCAAGCCGTTGCATCGCTGGGGCGAGACTCGAGTAGGGCCTTTTTACAGTCAGTATCCGAAAGAAAAGAAGGCCACACTGGAGGTGGTTCGTCGTCATTGACAGCTACGAATCCAAATGAATGTTTTTAATCTTTAAGTGATGTAAATAAACTCAGTCAGAAAGGCAGTAACAGCAGATTTGTCTAAAGCGATTTCGCTGTACTACAAATGGCTAGATGACAGCAACGGCCAACAGAGTGATGGCTCAACGTGCTTCGTTCAGTTGTTTTGACACACTGAACCGGGCGGTGTCCTGCGGACATCCGCTACAATGCATTTTATTCCTCTCTAAACTAGAGCGCTGCTGGGAATTTGTCGATTTTCACACAGATCGGAGTGAAAACTCTAGCTATTCAAAAACCCTAAATGTACACAATATGCATCAATATGGTTCTGCGTGATGGCCGTCAGGTCTTCCAATGAAAATTACTACTGAATCAGAAAAACGTTTTTCAGCACAATCCACGACTGCAAACTCAGTTTTATTCAAGGGACGATGAGGGTATAGAGGGATCCAAAATTTCTTCCAGATCAGTGCGCACAGCAGACAGATTCATCAGATAAAGAGTGCTGTGTGATAGCGCAACTGCGACTACCTATGCTAAACTAGTGATTATGTCGAACGAAATCGCGCGGCGAGATGACATAGAAGCTGTGCCAGTGAAATCGTTCGTTTTGTCTTGAAGTTGGTCGGCAAATAAAAAGGGGAGGTGTAAGCATGATGGGCTCTGAATCCACTATCACAGGAACCAGAAGAAGTCTCCTGTATGTTAGCGAAATACACTCATTTGCAAACGAATTTAGTTTTGCGAGAGACTCACCTGGAACCCAGCTGAATCTCTCATTTGTGATGTTTCCAGGCAACCGAATGTGCTGCACCAGGCCGCCTGATGTTCCAGTTGGTACGATATTTGAGATATCGCGATACATGTATATACGTAATGCACTACTCATAAGGAAACATCACAGATGAGAGTTTCAGCTGGGCTTCAGGTGAGTCTCTCGCAAAACCAAATTTGTTTGCAAATGAGTGTATTTCGCTAATTTCATGCAATTTGGTTTAAAGTAGAACATAAGATTAACGGAAACTCGGGGACTGCGCCTACCTGATGAGTCCCAAGAAGGGGGAAACCGGTCGTGGGCTGTCGAAGAATTTTCAGCGACCTTATGAATAGTGCATTGCGTATATACTCCTGTATGTTCCTCGATAACTGGGAAAATTAAAGCCCGTTCACTAAACAGGAATTCTCGGAGATGTTACATCAAAAATAGGATTCAACTACCATAGACATGGCGATATCACAGCAGCTTGGTGGTAGAATAAATTTCTCTGATGGTCACATTTAGATCTACCTCCTCGTACCAAATCAGGAGTAAACTAGATACGGAACGAAGAACGGTGCCCAAGAAAAGAGACAATGATGCGGCTTGGCAAAAGAGTAGCTATGATGAATCCCGAACAATTTGGACAACGCAATAGGATGGCTAGGAGGACTTACCAACTGGTGCGAACAAGAAAGCCAAAAGTAAGAGCAGCGGGACTAGGAAACAAAGACAGCCCACAAGACGAACACAGATCGTCCCAGCTCTTGTAAACCAGGTGTAACTTGCCCGGAACGACCGACAGAAGAAGTCAGATTCCTCAACCGGTGAGCTAAAAATAAAGATAGAAACAAAACATTCACTGGACAGTCGATAACCAACGATAGAACAAAAGAGCGTTTGTAGGCATTTGTAGGTTAACACTGTCAACAGACGGAGCATCCATCATTATGCCAAATTCAGAGTCAGACCCATTAAACACGTATGCAGTGAATTAATCATAATCGAACAACAGTTGGGACGCTTACATTTCGGGAGTGACGTTGTTGTCGAATTGAGTTAGCCGTGGATGAACGGTCAGTTTATCACGCGAACGGTGGGGCAAAGGACTAGAATAATGGAACCAAAAGGTCCAAACGGCGGATGACAAACTATGGACGCAAGAACTGAGACCATCGTAGGCGATGAAGATCCCAGCCAATACAAAAGCTATACTCGAGAAAGTCACTCCTTTCAGCTTCTCTGCTCCTTGCATCAACGGTCGGAAGAACCAGGTTGTTGATGATGAATCCGTATGGTACAGTCGACGACTTCGTGTGACCTTTGATGTGTGTAGGTATTTCCCACGAGCAAGGGAACGACTGGCTGTGATTGTATCTGACTCTTCGATATCACTGGGTACAAAATGGTTCGAAGTACTCACCGGAGCAGATGACTCAAGGCCTGTGAAGAGAGTTGGTCGAAAGAGAGTAGCATGCACGCCTAAAATCACAAGCGCATCACGATCAAAAAGTTTCGACCACGGTAACAGATTTAAAAATGCTCACATCTGGTAAGTCACATACTGTAAATCGAACCAACTGGAGCGAAGGGATGAAATGCAAGCAGGCCAGAACTAATAGTGAACTGCGCTTTTCAGGAAACTACTACTAAGGGCTGAACAGACAACGCAAAAAGAATCAGAAAAGTTGACTTGACAATATACCAACTTAACACACTAGAACCGACGCCATTTGATGCATGACTCACCAAAAATGTGTCGAGCAAGCCATTTCTGGGCTTTGTTCCCAGCAGAAGACGTTCCACTGGAGCAAACAAACCTTAAAAAAACAGGAACAGTTCAGCATCAAGTAGGATGTATAATAAAAAGCTACTACGCGGATGTAGATCAATAAATAATAGGCCAAAATGCTATACGGTATATCAACATCGCTCAATAGGTGAGTCACTCATGCGCCACATGCATATTAAAGCCCACATTGTGTACTTGCGACCGAACAGACATTAACTGTAAGGAAAACAGGCAAGATTTTTCTTGTAGAACTTCGCTTCAAGCGCAATAGATAAGCAACATGTTTTCCGTGAAGTTCCTTACAAAGCTAGGCAGAACTATGAATGCGGAAACATACTGTAAAGAAGTTCGTTTCATTTTGAAAGCATCCGTACTTCAATACTGCACTGACTTCGCTTCACAATCGTTTATTTCCAGCTGTTCGACGCACTATGAATTGCATTCACTTGACTGACCATAATTAACAGAGCTGTGACACTTAATTACGTGCAAAGTTAGCTTCTTTATTTTGGCAACCTCCTGCCAAAGAATAAGGTATTAAAAAAATCTGACTTAATTCCACCTACTAGTGTAAGGAGGAAAGCCCTTCACTGCAGAGTTGTTCATTAGAAAAAATGAACAACTAAACGGTTACAGACTATTGGACAGGAAGTTTAAACTGTCATTTGCACGTTGTTTTTAAAAACGGAATATCCATCTTCTTCTCGAACGCGTCTTCTTGAACTCTCCTAGATATTCATTGACTATCGCACAATTGCAAGCAAAAAATGCAAAGTAGTTCCACAAATTCCGTAATAAATCCCACCTTCCATTCGATCAAGGCGAAATTACGAGACCACACATACTACTCGCATGCGTCATCAGTAGTACCCACCGTTACACTAGGTCGTTGGATCCCTCCAAGTTCACCCAATACGGACGAAGCAAAGGGAACAGAACACAGTTTGGCTTAAACACTGTTAACTGCAACCAGTCCTTCTCCAACTGTAAACGAGGATAAAGTTCGCAGTCACCGACAGAATTCACGAAAACGGCTCGAGCGGCCAAGCCACACCTAGACAATACTCAAATTCATGCCCAAAACCGGCATACTGAAAACGTAGTTCTCTGACTGGGCTTTGTTCGTCCAACGTTTACAAAACAACTACCACAACAGGTGCTGTTAGCAATGTCTTTCCCGTACTGGTGTATCTCAGTTGGCCGCACTACGATGTGTACAAGCTAA
>SJOL01010839.1:933153-954608 GCA_004794785.1 Opisthorchis felineus | reverse complement strand
ACAGAATTCACGAAAACGGCTCGAGCGGCCAAGCCACACCTAGACAATACTCAAATTCATGCCCAAAACCGGCATACTGAAAACGTAGTTCTCTGACTGGGCTTTGTTCGTCCAACGTTTACAAAACAACTACCACAACAGGTGCTGTTAGCAATGTCTTTCCCGTACTGGTGTATCTCAGTTGGCCGCACTACGATGTGTACAAGCTAAGTGGCCCACCGCAGTAAGCTCCACAAAAAGGATGCGTTTCATAGACAAGCGAAGAACAATGACAGCGAACACTGATCCAGGGCAAGGCTCACCAATTTTACCAATACCAGAGCACAATAATCGCAATAGTTTTTTTTGTGAGAGAGCAACCAGACACAGGAAGTAGATGTTCGTTCCAAACCGAATCCTCAGGTTTCCTACATACCTGCTCAGATGGCAGTCCACTGAGATGTTTCGAGAAAAAAACTTAAACTCGTTTACTCGAAAGAAAAATAAAATGAATGCAGAACAATCAAAGAATTCACCACTTCTGAGACTGAGCAGCCCGAGTGAGGCATAAATGAGCCGTGTTTCAAAGCACGCTGATTCTACCTGCCAAAGTTTCGACCACTGACGGCCTGGGACAGCGAGGCACTAAAGATAATGACCTAACTCGCTTATTGACGCCCAACCGTTCTAATTTTACAAGAAGTTATGCAACCTGCACCAAGGTTCATGTCTCCGATCCCTGAGCTGTACGATAACACTGCAGACTCGATAGACACGAGCTGCATGGATGCTTGAAACTGGCCCACACGATTCGTCCTTTATCACCATGCCAGGAAAACCTTACCTCTGTACTAACGCCGCTGTTGACGACAAACAATTTTTGACTCATTGGCAATAAGACACTTTGACTTGGGGTTTAGGCCGCACAGTTAAAACGCCATGCGGTCTTAACCTACCGCTTTTTTACCGAGCAACATGAGAACCAACATGATGCTCGTTTTTATTAATAAGTGAAACTAACCTGACCATCGTACATGATCTACGGACCAAACAATGATACAGAGCGGGATTAACCTCCCTTCAGACTGCCTGAGTAGTCCAAGATGAATTTCAACCCATGAGTAAATCCCCTACTAGCAGGTTCCTGATGTATGCTTTTGCAATGAGGGCGTCAGTCACATAGGCGAACTTCTTTCTCAGAAGCAAGATGAACTTTAAAAATGTGGATAGAGAGTTCTGCTAGTATGAAAAGCAAAAGTAATTGGATGACTACGCTATCAAACAGAGAACACCATGTTGACGTCTGATACATAACCCGCATGGTACACAAACTACCATAGACAGATTGTCCCACCTATTGGCTATGATGAATGATCGCTCAGTAGTGGGATCATTTGATGGAACGTGTGGAGGTTGTGCGCCCCACATTCTGTCACTCGAATCAGGAATGTCTCCTCTCTCGAACGAGCTTTTGCCTCCGCCTTCTCCTGGTCGTATATGGTCAGCATCTGGTGCTACATACGTGTAGACATACGTGGAACTAGCAGAAGCCAAGTGATTCGAACGATCCGTATGATGATTCGACTCAATGCGATTTTGAGATGTAATAGTTTTCGTTGTTGTAATCGAGGGTCTCACACCGGCGCGCGTGGATCTTCGAGACACCGACTGTTGCTGCTCCTGTTTGTGTCGATGTCTTCCAGTGGGAGTTTCTGTATCAGTCCCATCGATGATGTGGGTGACGTCAACAGTATTGTTTGTATTGCGCTGACGAGCAACCAGGTTCATACGCTGCATAGAAATGCACGAAAAACATGAAAACGCGCATTCAACAAATAAGACAATGATAACAAACATGGGACCTAAAGCCACTCACTACAGAGAGAATATGCTACCAGAACAAATGACGAGTTCCACAATCAACAAAAAACTATTCAAAATTCAAGCGTGGATTAAACCTACTCGGTTTCCAGGAGTAGAAGCGATACACTCAGAATGAACGCACCATTCACCTTGCACGCGTATGCAGCGGACACGCGACACACGGGTGCTGGATCGAGATGAGGCGACTGAAGCCCTGTGAATAACAAAGGAAGCGTATGAGCTAGATGATATGGTGATATTGGTCACACAAAAGATCTGGTCAATTCTGTCCACAGCCCGAAAACATGTGCTCAACAATGACGAAAACTAGGTAGCTCCGTTGGAACTGGTGGTCGCTCAATGGAACTCTATGTACAGTACTCCCACCTAAGAGAAAACAGCTTAGGAGGGGAATAGGGTGTCGTCTCCCGGAAGAGATGGATAACCTGATGGTCACCCTCACTTTCTACAAGTACCTAAATAAACACCAGTTATTTGTGGGGATTCTCAACAAATATCACCTGTTGTCGTCAAAGCACGTGCCAAGTTTCCAACGTAGTTTCAATTGTCTAACACAGAGTTACACAAGCGAATCGTCCTAGTGAGTCAGAATAACCCAGATCAACTTGTCACCTTCACGATGGAACAATCAGGAACTCGAAAAATCTTGCTTCCATCGGAGCTGTATACAATCAATATGTATTGCTAACGGGATCTGTTCCGAGAAAACTAAAGTGAATGTAATTGGACTAAATATACTTATCATGACCGTTTGTAGTGCAACGTACAATAAGACAAAGTGAAAATAATACAAGACACTAGTCGATAGGAAATCAATTTGCCTGTTCGATACTAATTCACAACTTCGTATTCCCTTAGTACCGCCTCCATGTGCTCTGCGAAGTGCGTCACTGGAACAAACAATGGATCACGATTTGCGCACATCTAGTGGCCAATCACCGATCCAGATCAGTGCCAGATATTGTTGAAGCGGACCAATCCTTTTTCAGACAGTCGATGAGGGCAACAGAAGATATTGGTGAGAGATTACTTTAGCCTTCCAAAATCTGGGGTGACACCAGATTTTTGCGCAAGTAACATTGTCATAATAGCACCGTCTATTTTGGTAAAACACCGGTAATCGCGGGTGTCGGTACAACAACTTCGATTTAGCACTCCGATTGTCCAGCCTATTAATAAACTTTCAACAACTGAAAGAGCCCGATATCCTACTATGAAATAAAAATGGAAGCTGGTTATACTAGCCAGAGAAATACCTAACAAACCAATTATTCTGTACAGAACACATTTATCTTATGTTCTACTTGAACAACAAATACACTCACTTTCAAGTTAAGTTGATAGACTCAACTGAATTCCACCTGCATCTCTCATTCATGATATCATCAACTGAATGTTCTACATCTCATGTTTCAGTTGGTTCTGCATTCGAGATATCGAAGTATATTTCCCTAATGAAACGTGATACTCTTTACACAGTTAACAGAGTTCGCCTCTACTCAACTTCTGTAACTGAGTGAAAACGTCGTGAAAACGTGAAAACGTCTAAACAGCGCAGAAGGTAAGGTAAGCCAGATCCGGACACTGTCACTTCGGGAGTTCATGTTTGGGCGACAAGTACGAAAGGCACAGCAACTATGTATTACAGATACGCCATAGCCTAAAGAGTTGGTTGTATAGTGTTGGCTTTTGGCGAAACTGCTGTAGAGAGGAGTTCGAATGCCAGCAAATCAGCTGGAACTGAGTTGGATAGCCAAGAACGAATAGTACACCGAAGAGTAGAATACTAGAGCTACGGGACTGAACAACAGCGACAGAAACTGTAAAGCAGGATGCTACCACATCTTTTAGGCAATTTGATAACGTGCGTGTTGAACCTGTTGATAAAAGTATTCGTCACAGTACTTAAATTATCAAAGAAATGTTTGAACTAGGCTGTGTAAAGCACGATAATAACTGCACTGAAACACTAAGTCGTAGATAGCGTACAGTGTTGGAACTGACAGTAGTTGACTTACCTACTACTAAGTTCATCATCTTCTAACTCTTCCTCGCGATTACCTCCTGGACCTGGAATGACCACTGACAACCGTTCATCGGTCATAACGGAATCTATTTCGAGATCTGAGTCGTTCAAAGTACGGGAACCCAAAGTGGTGATATGCTGTCCAGCTGGATATTCATAAAAGATTATAGGAGTCACGGAATTAAAAGTAGTCTAGTTCACACACAACACAAGGAAAGATCATTGTCAGTGTTCATCTGACAGCAGTAAATCGAACTCTGCAACCGCGGTCGATAAAACATGATCGATCAACAAGGCAGCGAGTAGAATGCGGGTCTAAAGGGATGGGCCACGTGAGAGTATCACCACGTGGTGGTCTAAACTGGCTAGCTTGGATGCCTTTTCACTCGGTGAAAATTCGGAAAGTTGTGAAGCTAACTCATCAACACAAAGGAGTCACTGCGTCGCTACAGCTGTTAAAATAATATGTCAGACTAAAGCCGTTATACTGCGTCCATTGTGGTAAGAAAAAGCGCCGTAAAGATGATTCACGCTAGTCGCGAGTTTTAAACACCAGACATCGAACATGTGCAAACAAACCAAGATGTGCATTGCGGGTGGTTAAGAACTAGCACGACTTGTACGTTATCACAAACCTAACTGTGGAGCAAACAACTGCGCATCTCAAAGAAAACCGATAAATCTGAAACCGGCATTATGGGTGTCCTGTCACAACGTCCTAATATATCAACAGACAAGAAGTTGACAAAAACTACGGGTCAAGATGATTACATTTCCATAACATTCCAGGTGATGGATAAAAAACCTGATTCTCAAAGACCAATCTGACGAGTTTGGATTCCGATGAGTGCATCTCAAGCACACTTGAATAGGCTGTGCACCTTTGACTGACGGGGAAAAACCTGGAAGCCGAAACCATGCCAAATCAGAAATTTGCTCGAAGCTGCGAATAACTAGCTCTATCTTCAAGCATAAGTGGAGTAGGAAACCCAGAACGACAAAAAACACTTCCGACTCTCAATAGGCGTACGGCATTGAGAAGTCGGTGGCTCAGTTCAAGTTCCCAGCACCCACGCACCGAAGTGCAGTGTTACCAGCTGCTAGACCTTCGTTCACCGAAAATAAGAAGAATGAGGGAATGAGATCCACGCTTTGGAGGCGGCGACCTAATCAGTTCATTTACGTTAAGTGGTTCGTTTGTTAGGATTAGAAGATAGTGAGAGAGCTACGTAATGAAGGCGATAGATTTGATCCGGATCACTATTGGCTGTGTGACATAGTCAGGGCAACTAACCAGGGCCACTACCATTGGTTTGTCCCGTGACGGCGTCCCCATCTGAGGAGACGGCATTTACCAACGCGACTGAGTAAGGTCTAGTAAGGTCTTTCATGCTCCGTCCTCTGCATCCGATACAAAGCTGGACGAACAGGGCTTTAGGAGGCCAACAGTCCAGTGCACTGCATAGCCAGTGCAACCTGTGGAATCTGACCAGCTGATCTATCGAAGGTGAACCACCTCTCCCGAAAACTATCTGGCGTACCTCAACATTACTGATCGTATGTTCCCACCAAACCCACTCAACGCTTCGAAGGTACCGATGGTCAAACACAGAGTCATCGAAGATCTTCCGCACGCAGCGTCCACGTTTCTGACCCATAAAGTAGGACCACAGCATTGTACACCCTACCCTTCACCGTGAAGCTGATGTGTACTGTGTAGCCTAGACAAGGAGAGATTGAAATTCAGCACTTTCTTAAATGTCCACTGAAGATAGGGGATAATGTCACAGGTTCGACGTGCGTAGAAATTACAGAAAGTGACTTACCAAGATGGTTCCCATGAACAGGTAAGCGTGACATATTCGGTGTGTTCCATTTGGTCTTAACACGTTCTGACCGATAACTTCCACTAAAGAACAAATCAATAGCTAGGGTTACAAAACGAAATAAATCGCATTCCATTAGCGCTAAATGGACTCATGACAGTACCGAGTACACTAAGGACTCTGGATAAAACTCCCAATACTTGTTGAAGTACGAATTACTGTGACATGAATTAGCTGGGCCTAAAGAAAGAAACAAGCTAATCCCGAGACTACGACAATGTCACTGGGATAGTGTGTAAGGTCCGGCCGCAGATTCCGTTCGTCGTTGGGCGGGTTGTAGAAGAGTACGCACCCATCGTAACGGGGGACTTTAATCGGATCCAGCACTATTCATGGTGGTTTTCGATTGGTTCCAACCTTGAACAGTCATCCCTTGGATGAATACAGCATTTCTTTAGTGACGGACTGGCAATCTTGTCCATGACGTACATTTTCTTGGCGCTAACGTTTTCCTTAATTTTCCCCGCTCCTACTCAATTTCGGGCATCTACATTTTCAGTACATGTCACAGGTGTTCACTGGATTTGTGAAGAAAGTTGACGAGATGCACACAGAAACCAGCGAACGCCACAATCTATGCTGAGAGATTGTGAAACGCTATTAAAGACACTTTAGTAATCTAACTAATTGGCGAACCTGTGTTACACTTGACAGGTGTGATACTCATGAACCCAACCAGTGATGCACCAAGGTCACGACAACCGCGTTGTCGATCGTTATCGGCGTTCACTGATGAGTTCTACTCTTGAAATAGGCAATACAGCAGTCCAGTTGGGTCAAATGAGGCATAACACACGGATCACCGCTTTCAGGAGTGGACAGGAGAAACAGCTCTGCAGTGCAAATGAAGTGCTATGAAAGTGGTTGGCACAAAAACGTTCGGATTTGTTTCTACAGATCTGGGGATTCCACAAAAACCAGTACTGCAAAAACGTATGAAAGTTTTTGAGGATAAGATCTAACTAGACAACGCACACTCCAGGATCAAAGAGGTTCTTAACTTCGATTTATGCATTAGGCACCTCTAGTAGGCGTTTCGAATTTCCGCACTTTTATACCCTTGATCGCCCATGCAACACAGTCAAGCGAGCAGAAGATCAAACCTTGTGGAAAAGTGAATGGAAGAAACATGCATTCCGTAATCTACAAAGTTCGGTCTCAATGGTTAGAATGGCACGACCTGCGAGTGGTGCAGCTGAAACTGGATATCACAGTACCCGGCATAAAAACAGGGTATATTTTAGATTTGGGGTGTCACTTCTGCATAACATAAGAGACTTTGTTGGTAACGAGAGTTGGGGACTTTCAATTGAGATTTCGCCGTGTAAGTGAATCTATGCTTAAAGCCGAGAAGCGCTGTACAGCTGTTCCGTCCTTGGTGAGAATCATCAGCAGTGCGCATCTCACGAAACTCCAGGGAGTCTCGAACCCACGACCTTGTGGCTAGTAGATTGAACATAACCATTCGGTCACGAGCGGCTGATGGGCAGTATGATTAACTCACGTTTAGACAGGAAATGGCGCCATTCATCCTTCAATCACGGAATTCATATCACGTGCTGACTGGCTATTCAGGTGACCACTTCTCAGTGGGAAGTTCCACTCACCTCTTGAGCTATTTATAGGTAGCTGGTTGTGTGAGCAGATTTGGGAATCTTCAGCTGGGATTTTGTCCTGTATGTAAGGGACTACACAAAAATAATCACTCCTGGTGTCAAGATGTCCGTAGATCAATTTTCATTTTCCCGCAAACAGCAAACCCAAGGAAGTGATTTTAACATGCAGAATCTCGATTCGTACTTCCCAACGAACGCAGTCATGGTCGCTTTCTTTGTACACTCAGTCTCCAAACTATCCGCATCTACGTGTGAGTCACTACACCGTGTTTGCACATTAGAACCCGACTTATTGATACCATAGATGCGCCAGAAGCAAGTAAGAATGCATGTGAAAACGTTTCAGAATCTAAACAAAAGTATGCCGAAAAGCCGTATCTCAGTGACTGAAAATATAAGGCAACCTCAAATACGTTTATTTTAACTTATTTTGAAGTGAACCTAGTAGTAACCTTCTACCACACTAAGAATAGTGTGTGTCTAATCAAAACCAACCACATATTGAGTCAGAAATGTCGAACAGTCAGATTTCTTTGGTTGAATAGGGATGGGAAGATTCTAGAGAAAAAAGGGGGTAGCCTTAAAACTGTTTGCCACATTATATCAAATGTGGCTAGCTCGGACGTCATGTTGGTTTCGTGGCTAGAGATGCGAGCTGATCAGGCATGAGTATACCTCTAGTAACCGAATAAGTCAGCCCACCGAATTACATATCCCTAAGAATACACGTTAAAAATCGTTCAGCTGTAGCACCCTTTCGGTGCCTAACTGTCAGGTTGCCCAAGCCTAGACAGGGGACGTCGAGAGACAGAGGTCGGGTTCGAACCACGGACCTTCCGGTCAGTAAACTCGCGCTGTAACAACTGAGCCACACGTAGCTTGGCCCGAGTCATCCGAATTCGGTTCAATAAGCCCACCCAGCTAAGTGGGAATTTAATGAAACAACCTACTGCATATGCGTCTTCACAGACCACTGAAAAGTTGTCTGAGACAGACGCCAAAAGCACACAGCAGGTGTCCGGACGCAAAAATGTTTCTTTGATGTGAGATCAACAAGAACTGTTCGATGCATTTACCAGACAAAAAAACAGAAGAATCAGACGAACGTATGTAGGTTAAAGTGTGTCCATTTGAGAGAAAAGATGCAATAAACTTCAGGAAAAAAACCTGTTCAGTTAGTAGTAGACAGCAACGAAGATAAAAGCTGGTTTATTGTGTGCTTATAGATCAGAACACTTCGAGTTGTCTGCTGTAGGCTTTTCCAGAGTTCCGGTCTTGTTCATTATAGTGCCTTCCCGACGGTAAGTAGCATAATTGTATGGCGCGGAACTATAGTATGAACATTGGGGTTACCTTCTATTGCTAGGAGATGAATCAACTGTCTGGTAGAAAAAGGCCTATAATCCGAAGACAAAAAAGACACCCCAACACAATAATGAAAGCAACTCGAAGAATAAATTACATTTCAAAAACAGGGTTTTCCTGTGAAATCCTTACGGAAGTAAAAATCGTCGGACCCAAAACGGATCAGAGAACAGTGTTTGCCAGAACAGGTACTAAGTGACAAGGCATTTTCCCAGGTTCTACCCAAACTGGAAACTAATTTGGCTGCAAGCCACCAACATGTTAAAATGTTATTTCAGGGGCAAAGCAAAACAATCCCTAAACATATTATTATTATTATTATTATTATTATTTGGACAAGCAAAATAGTTCTTCGGATTTCAGCTAACATAGAAAGTAACAAACAAAGGAGCTATTCGATGTTCAGGTACCAGTACATTGAAGACAGTCGGAGAAGTTACACTGTTACTCTTTTGTCAGAAAGTTTTTTGTTTTTACTTCAAAGTCCAATACCAAAAGGGACAGCCAAACAAAAAAGAGTTGGTGGGAAACTAATCGAAATACGGAATAAAAGGAACGAGTAAAGACCATAAGTCGAACCTAGATGCACAAGTTATATGAAATTTGCATGAAATCACCACGGCAAAACTACGAAATTGTACAGTACTTGATTTTTGACTCTAGAAAGCGAATAAGGTAACGAAGTGAAGCAACTTCGGCAATACATCTGCAGGAATACTAAAATACTCACCTATCTCCGTAAGTGTAGTCGGTTCTTTCGTGTCTGAAGCAGTCGGAGGGAGACAGAAAAACAAAGATTAAAGTCCCAAAATAAAATAGTAAAACGATCAGCATAGCACTAATTAGTCCGACAGAGGTAAACAAAAACAGAGCCCTCCTGGTCTTGCACTTCCGAACCGGATGTACAGAAGTCATCAAGTTGAAAAATGGAATCCAGACGGAAGAAGTACACGGGGACGTCAGTCTTTGAATTCCAAAGTGAACATTCCGGATGTTGAACGAGGAAATAAATGGAAACAAAGTGAGCTAACACAATAAACTCTGTCTGGCATTTAGTCGGACGAACATACTGATTCGACACTCAATGTATGGATGTACTCTTTCCGAGTGAACAGACAGCGCCATGATGGATGTTGGCTTGTTCGCTGAGCTGGACAACTTGGTCGCAAACGCTTTATCACTGACGGAGGCAACATTTCCAATGCGTTGTGCCGGCTCCCAACACGATTGAATAGTGCGTTCACCAAAGAGCTACAATGTGAAACGCTCATGTGGTAAGCACAGCCTATGAGACCCCGCGGATTATTTTTAACTCCATCAGGCGAAAGGGCTTTATATTTCCAAGGCAAATAATTTCCAAAAAACAATGAACACCAAAAGAGAAAGCAAAAAATACCTACCCGAAAGGGGTCATTCTTATGTTAACGAGTGCAGTATCCTGATTCCAAAATCTAGAAGCGCTAGACATTCGAGCGTCTACCACGGTAGAACCCGGAACGCGTTCAATCGGTGTTTCAATGGGGGCCATGCTGGCTCGCTCCAGTTCGGCGGAGTAAGATAATGTGCTGCGCCGCGATCGGACGGAAGGCATTGTTGTTGGGCTAAAAGGAGAACAGAGCGTTTTCAGTGAGATGCCATGGAAAATCATTGGTTTCTGTCTCAAGGGTGACTAGATCCTGCTCCATAACCACACACTAAATCCAAGGTAGTCGTGTATCATATCTTCCATTAGGATCGTGAGAGCACTAGAAATTACCAAGTAGTCACTTTCGGATAGGCTAATCCACGAAACTGCTGCAACCACACGCATTCACCAATGTTCCCGCACACATCCATTTAGAGAATTGGAGCTCACAAGACACTGAAAGTTCAAAATCGCTACCGAACCGACAGTGGACGTTCCACCGCACATCTCCTAACGCTGACCAATCTGTGGATGGTGTACAGAGCCGTTTCTGATCAACGAACGACCTAAACGGGACCCGAAGAATCTAGGAATGACTTAACTGTGGAAAGCTGAAATTACACATCTTCAAAACGTCATTATACGTGATGTTCATCTGCGTATAGTACTCGATCTTCCTTCCAAACCTCCTGGCCATCAGGACATGCCAGCTGGTATTATAACCTCTAAACGATTCAACTATATTTCACCGAGTCTAGTGGTTGCGTGGAAGTAGTTCAGCAGTAAACAAGCCGTTGAAAATCCGTGCATTTCAAGCAAACGGGGCGAAACAAAGAATTTACGACCGTCCGTTAAAACCTAGTTACTGCTCACAGTAGCAAAATTATGAGCTGGGGGAGTGCGATCACCTATTCTGTACCAGAAACGTCCAACTGTGGTTCGCAAACCACAAACCCTTTTACCATGAGTGGTGAGTGAATAAGTTACATCGCGCCTTCTAACTCCGTTAAATATGATATCATTCACAGGCCACTACATAGGAAAGCCACGACTACGCGATAAGTCAAACCAACCGATGAGCATACAGTGCTCAACAAACCCCATTCGACACGTTACACCCTAAACTGTGCAAATAAAGAAGCATGGGGCGATGACACCGAGGGAAAAGAAAAAAAGGTGATTTGCAGATCATGTTGCCAATAAATGCGAGTCAGTACCAACTGAATGTATCGGAAATCGGCGTTGTAAAAAAATAGTAACGTCAGAATTTACGTCAACCTGGACAGGTGTTTTCGATTTGCTCATCCGTCTGATGGGCGGAGAACAGTCAATGGTAACCGCTTCAAATGTGAGTCCAGTTCCGAGGAAGTCTGGGAGTGAAACAGATCACTGAGTTGTTGTGTGTTTGCGGGATTGATCTTTGAACACAAACGCAAACTACCCTCTAGCCGATTAAGATCCTCAGTGGATTGGTCTTGAGACGCCAATTTTTCAGATGAAAGAAGGTAAATGGTGAAATCAAGTGCTAATTGGGAAGCACATGCAGACCATCGATTCTCTGGCTGACGATCGAGCGTCGCGTAGCGAAGGCACTGTACAATATCTGTCACATCTGCATGTAGTTCCATATCCAAGTCGAGTTCTGTTTGAGAAGAGCCGGTAAGAATAGCAGCAAACCGAAGGCCGGTAGTTAACAAAAGTCGGAAACAATCCGTCCCGATTGCCAAGACAGCTGACGGAGTAAGAGCTTCTTGACATCGCTGAAAGTAAACTATGGATTGTGTTTCAGGTAATTGGAAGCCAACGACCAGACAGCTTAAAGCGAATCGAACAAACGCATTCGTCGGTAAACTGTTATCGGGACAGCTGAGGAGAATATTCAGTTCTACCCAGCTACTTGCGACTTGCTCAACTTCCATGTCCTGGCGTGAAAGGGAAACTACGGCTGCCTGACGTAAAACTGTCTGTGCCCGCTCCCATTCGCCAGCTCCAAGTTCATGTAAAACTCTGGCGAACGGAACCTCCGGACACAACCGTCGTTCGATGATGCGAGCAATACATTTCTGCATTATTGAGTTCGCGTCCACGGGGCCGAGTCTGAGCCGCGCAAGCAACAAGGCTTCCTTCACTCGATCTTGCGCAAAGAGATAATCCACGGCTTCCTGATGCCGACCGGCACAAACAAGTAACGTGGAAGACACCAAAACATCAGGACTGTTGCTTGTCATATCTTTGACCTGTGAGTTGGGTAGGCAGAAGAAACAATACCGGGGCTTGGTAAAAACCTCAACTACAGAAAAGAAATACAAATTGCTACGACACAACAGACGGGGAAAAATAAGCAACCAGCGAAGTACATTTAGGACCATCCGCTACTGCAAGCGGAAGTGACAAAGAAACGCTGGGTGTAGTATCACAGTACAACATTCATAAGTGACTGATGAATGGATTAACAAACACGCAGTCCTCGCTTATAGTAAACACAGTTCGAAAGTGACATGGGGTTGAAGTGCCTATAAGCTCCGCTCGAATCCAGCCAGTTAAACTAAGGAATATGGTCACAGACGATACGAAGGTAACGTTTGTATCGTGCATCAAAGTAGGACAAATTTTGACAAAACTTCATGTTTGTTAGCCTGTAATTGAAGTCAGTTCACAATGCTTCGGTCGCATAACCTTTCTTGCTTCTCATTCAGACTACTTCATCTCTAGGCTACACCTTTTGTAACTTACCACATATTGCCCAAATTTCGTGAATTCTGAACACTCAATCGTTGTTCTGGTGAATTCGCGCCGGTGTTCCACTACACCGATGATGCTGACTTCGACAAACTGCTTTTCATTACGTTTCATGGTATCATAAATTTCGCGCTTGCTACACGGCACATTTGTTCCTAATTATTCGTTGGCTTTCGTCTAATAGACTGGAAGGTCCATGGTTCGAAACCAACCTCGACTGCTCATGTCTAGGCTTGGGCAACCTGGCAGTATCTAAGCCCTCGTATTTTCTTCGGGTGGCGTGGCATCTTTCACCGAAACGGGGCTTAAACCTGAAGCCTCAGTCGATGTCGTCTAGGTGCCAGTCAACCTGAGTCACTACTCGTCTACTACTCCGACTACCACCGCAAGCAGGCAGTACTTCGGTTTTGCTGGAAGAAGTGTACCTTGGTGAGAAAATGAGTTTCTTTATTGCTGTCATTGTTGGAAAAACCAAGCTCTGTACGGGTACCCAAATGCCTACTCTACAACTATAATTCCTCTGCCACTGATCTAGAGTTCCAGGTCAATTGACACACTTCAAAACTGACGTCATAAACGTTGCTGCCACATTTTCCTGACACCAACGGACTGTCCTTCATTCAAGATGAATTGCCTTGATTTGCATCCACTGTAGTAAATCCCTGGCAAATCCAAGTTAAAGATGTACGAAGCCACGAATAGCCGAAGCATTGTCTCACTATCCCACCTATGGTCAGAAGGGACTTGGGTCCCCGTGCACATGAAAATTTGTAGCGAGACTTTTTCCTTGTTATGCATACGCTTTCCGTCAGTGGTGATTTGTTCACCCCGACGAAAAGCACAATAAAAAAATAAGAACGACATCAGTTTACAAAGACCAACCTTTTCTCCAGCTAGATCTATTTCTGCGTGATCACCTGACGAGTTTCGGGGAGCGGAGAAGGCCGGTACGGTTGTTTGAGCTAATTGAACTGCCCAAAGCAACCAAAAGGGCATGTGTTTCTCAGAACACATTGTCTGCGCAACCAACGGAGTACGTCCAAGCCATAGAAGAATGATACAATAAGCATCCAAATGCATAAGCCCATTAGATCGCTGAGTTGCTCGATATGCTGACAAGTGATGAGTTGCTTCACTGGTCAAAAATCGCACTAAGGCTGGTCGTGTTTTGTTTGTTTCTGGCAGTAGAAACAAAAGATCGCAATCCGATTCAGGTAGATCAACATCGTTTTTCAACAGATTTAGTACGTGCGATACTTGCAAAAACCTTGAGCCTAAGCGGAAAGGAGGGCAGAATCCCAGATCCGTCGTGCTTGGTTCAAGTGAACTGCGATGCAAAAAATGTGGATACAAAGATGGTCGCTTGCGCTTGTCCCCTGAACTAGATTTTTTTGTAGTCATAGGTCTTACCGGTGGTTCAAGTGGGACACCAGTTCCAATGGACGTATCAGTGGGATGTGTGGGTTCTGGTACACATTCCGTATGGTTTACGTCTTGTGAAGTGACAACAATAGCCGAAGGCTCAAGAATGACTGACGGCATTGAGGGATCTTTTGAGTCGGTAAGCACACGTTTAACGGGAGGAGGCCTATAACGACGGGAATTAGGTGGCTCTTTATGTGCGAGTTTGGATGGACGCCAGCTAAATAGGTGACAGAGTTCACCACCGCTAAAAGCAAGGTCCGCCTCTTGACGGCTCCACAGACAGGCAAAAAGACGGAGACGATGAGCTCGGAAATTTGCTACAGATGTGGAACCTGAGTCAGTATCACTATGAGCTACTCTCCAGACATTCGCAGTGCCGTCGAATGACGCGGAAAGCAGAAGGCCATTTTCATGCGGAGACCAGTCCAAGCAGGTGATTCTGTTGCCGTGGCCTTCCAGGTGTGCCAAATAGGTTGAAATTTGTCGGAAACAAGGGGCATTGGGTTTGACTGCTTGTTTGAGAATGTGCCCAACATCGGTTACAGTGATGAAGGACTCATTAGTGCCAATTGCAAGCCAGTAGTGGTCAAAGGACCAAGCCAGGCAATTGACACCCTTCGTATGGCAAGAAATACGACACAACGGTTGAATAAGGTCGACCGATGCATGCTCCATCGATTTCACGAGTCCGTATACATCCACTGATCCAGATCGGTAGCCGACGGTGATCAGACAGCTGAAACACTCGCGGATCTCATTCTCTTCAGAAGGACTGTCAACGGAACGAGTGGAATTATCCAAGTATAAAAACGCAATATCGGTTCGTTTGTCATTTACCCAGTCCTCTGTAGATATTCCGGGAACAGAGGGAAACTTCAAGGTTACATCCAAAGGTGGTCGCTGGAAGCCAACGTGGCAAAAAATCTTCCCTTTACATACGCTGTATATATAAGATGAGAACTTGGGAGCACTCGAGGGTTTGTTTGTTGCCTCTTTTTGTTCCACTGTATCTGTGCTATCTATCGAACCATTCGTATCGTGTTCTGAGACAGCTGTTTCAACAACCTGATCCTTCCCCGGATCTGTGAAAAGTGGAGGTCCCCAAGCAACTCGATAGACGGTTGATCCAAAAATATATGGCTGAGTTTTCGATCGCTGAGTAGCACTTTTAGGGATTTTGGACGTGTCAATGAGTTCCACACATCCTGACTCGGTTCCGTAGGCAAGTAGACTTTCATGGCGAACTGAAGGATGCCAGGCTAATGCAGTTACACAGCTGCCGTGCACACCACGTGGCCAGTAGGAAGTCACCGGGTTCATTGAAGAAGATTCTTCTTGTAATGAGCTGCACTGCCGCCACAATAAAATTGATCCATCTGCCACACCGGCTGCAACTGGTCCATGTCCGTGGTCCGACTGTGCCAAAGCAGAGATACCGGCAGCTACAGTAGGTACACGAAGCATGAACGTCAAGTCAGTCGGACAACGATATATCCAGAGAATAACTTGACGATCTTGGCCGATTGTGAAGAACAATCCGTCCGTATCAGGGATAGGACGAATAGCGAAAACAAGCATTGAATGACCATGGTTCTCGGTGTGCAAACGAACCAGCTGTGATGAATCTGACCAGGTATACAATTCACCTCGAAGACCGGATACAACTATATTTCTGCCCGGGTTGTCCGTTTTTGCTGGGAACCAACAAGCAGAAATCCAAGGGGCACCTGTGGACTGGTTTTTTGTCAGGTTGGATGAATCAGCTTCTTTTGGCATTGAGCGTGCACTCCCAGGAACTTTGACCGAATCACAACACCATGAACTGGCAATGTTCCATATCTGTCGATGGAAATTCAGTGGATAGGAAATGGGTGTCAGTGCGGAAAATATCACGGTTAAAATGCACGTCAGTGATGAAGGATAAAATTGCAAGGCAATGGTCTCAAGCTAGCACCGGAGAGACTGTCGCGTGATTTCACTGATAACCTTGCAATTTCAGAATGCATCATTCTATCGGAATGTGCAACAGATATCTATAGCATTCGAGCGGCTAAAAGAACTCATAGGGCTCCACGCTCAGCATCGGGACCGATTACCTTTTGAACTTCAGCATTATGAACAGGAGAACAATGTTGAACAGTAGTGCAGCGCAGCCGAGATATGAAGTGACATTCGTTGGTGACAACAATGAAGGAAAACGAGAAAACAGCATAAGCAGCAACGTCACTAGATAGAGATAAACAGACTGGTGTCTTGCTTTCGCGCAGTGTTCAACTTATATGATTATGTGGGATAAGTATGGGGACTTCAATTCCGGGGCGAACGCTCAAAGCACTCTGGTCGGTTTTTAGCTATGTTTAGTCAAACAGCTCAGACATTTTGTGACGAAAAGTCTGTGATTAAGTCATGCCAGTTTCTGGAATGACAGCTGAGGCAAAAATTAAGCTGCAGCAGAAAATAACAGGAGTGTGGAAGGGCTGTCTGCGTCAACACGGACAGGATTTGCGAATCACATCAACAACAGTTTGATGTTCGTTAATTTTGGCAATGTCAGCAGCGGTGCTGGTGTCAGTCGTATGTCAACTTGTCACGGAGGATATTTCACTCCCATTTATACCGTTGACTTTGGCCAGCTGAACAAGACCATTGGACAGATGCCTAATCCGTGGAACATATCTAAAGTATGAGCACATCCTGATAGTTCATTTTAAAGGGTTCAATAGTCGCACCCCTATTGTTTATGGATCGCCCCCAAATCCATTTCGCAAAATTCACTGCTACTGTGGAGGAACTTGCAACTCCTACGACATTTTCCACCGTTGAGTCAGCACGATAGTATCCGGAGGGAAGAAAGATAAGACAATATTGGGCAAAACATCAAAAGAAACATGCATTCCCTGGCTGTGATTGAGATCAATTTTTCTACCAAATGAACGTATGAAAAACAGCCTAGGGAGGAAAATCAAGAACCAGGCCATTATGTTCAACGACTGTCATAGCTACAGTACAAACGTCTTTAGCGGTGATGCGGCTGAATTGCATGCAAACACGAATTTCATAATTAGACGAGCTAATAAAGGACAAAATACTAAACTGAAAGTAATTATGGGTATAAGCATAAGCCTCGGTTGTTAATAAACAAATCGTGTCGTTACAAACAAACTAACCATAGTATACAGACGAACACTCATTTTTGAGGTGGCCGACTATCCATGAAACAAAACAGCATTTTTTAATAGAAACCAATGAGAGCGAAGCGCCGGAAATTCATTTAAGCTTACTTTAACCATTTGGTCCCGTCCAGTGGATAATAGCTCTGGTTCCGACGCTGTCACTTCTGAGTATCCATGTGCAGATGGATTCCATATAACGTGACATATGTCCCGTTCGTGGGCATAGAAACGGGATAGTTGAGTCAAGGAAGACGCTGCGGTCACGGAGGAATGTTGATAGAGGTAAACTCCTATAATCCCCTTTTTGTATCCAATCGCCAAGCGTATGCAACCCGACAAGTTGCACGGTTCCCAAGCACAAGTTGTCACTGGATCATTTTCGAACTTCTTTGTCAAGCAGACGGGTTCAGTGGGTAGAGCAAACACACACCAAACAAGTAATGTTCCTTTGTTCGTCCCAACTAAAGCGAGAACTTGGTCAGCGAGCACAGTTGTATCCAGGCATGTGGGAAGCAGCGATTCATGGAATGCACGAATATTCAGTTCTTTGCTGAGCAACCACTCATGACTGTGATAGCTCCAATGTCGAACAAGTCCGTCCTGTCCACAAGAGAACAGCTGAATATCCGATGAAGGTGAAAAATTCACGGATTCGCAAAGGGACAAGCCTGAAATACGTTCGTGGTGCGCTTGAATCTGACCTACGTAGACTACTGAGCTGATGTCATGCTGTTCTGCGGACCTGAGTTTGACCAAAAATATATGAATGTAGGGTTTGGAGGAGAAGGCTACGAGAGCAGATCGGACATTCCCACGCAAGTGTGAGTTGCTCGTCGTAATTGCCCCGGAAAGAAACCAGTCTGGTGCGCCTACAATCGCACTTTCTGCTATTGGCACGAAATCCTGTAGAAAGATAAAAATATAATCGGACGGAACCAAAATACCATCTGTTTTATCGCAGGATCCAAAACGATATCGAAATGTAGAGTTGCTAATCAATGTCCTGTAAACAAAAAAGAGATTATTGAGTGGTAAATCAATGGATACAAGTGTTCCATAGGACCGGAAACATTCAAAGCAATAGGTCATTGCACGGCAGGAATAAGCGCAACTGAGATTCCGCTACCAAATAGATGCTTAGGCTAAATGTTCCTGTCTAGGCTTGAGCATACTGGAAGTATCTAAGCCTTCGTGCTTCCTTCGATTAACAAGGCAGCTACTCACCGAAAGGGTATTACAGCTGAACGATTGTTGTTTTAGGTGTTTTGGCAAGTTCATCTTACCACCGTTGTGTCTACAGGGAAGAAAATAACTAAGAAGTCACCATCATCATTACCATCAGATTTCACTGAGCACCCAGGCTTATGCGGACACTCAGTTACACCGGTCGTCGGATAATGCATCGAGTTGAATGGTGGTCATGTACAGAAGGAAGGTATCGCCGGGCCCCCGAAAAAAATTCCTGTCAGAAATTAAATGCTTGGAAGTTGTCGGTTTCGCTGTGCCACAAGTAGAAGTCCCGGTATCACGTATCGTCGTCCGGCTGTAAAATCCTTCCGATGTCTAGCTGCCATGCCACCCGAAGAAAACACGAGGGCTTATATACTGCAAGGTTGTCCAAGCCTAGACAGCAGCAGTCGATATGCACAAGTTGGGTTCGAAACACTTCCGATCATCAAATTCGCGCATTAACCACTGAGCCATATCGAGCTCGGTACCACGTACGGTCTTGGATATCGCTATCCAGCGACGGTTGCTATCCGATATCGAAGAAGCAGACAGGTGTTGAAGAAGTAGGTTTTGATGGATTTGTTTGACTTCGGCGTCCATGAGCATCTCAATTGACATGCAGTGTGCCTGTTTCGCGTAGACCTGAAACGCGCAATGAAAACCACTAACGGAAAAATGCACGACTGGGATCCATTCACTTCTTCAAAACGGAGCGGCAAGCAGTGACCGACCCTCGTCATCGGTAACTGATGATAATCTGGTCTATTTGGGTTCGGGGGTGGTTCGTTGATGGGCACCACGTAGTCAGACGATTTCCGCTATTCGGAAAGCCGATATTGCAAGGGGGCGGACTGTGATCAGTAAACACCTGCATCAGACACTATCTGATCTCTGTGCCTCCAGTGACCAATGAAAGACGATCAATTAAATGAGTCTCAGCAGCGCCAGGCCCACCTAGGGGGGCGAGATGGCTCAGTGGTTAGAGCACGAATTTACTGACCGGAAGGTCCGTGGATCGAACCCGACCTCTGCCTCTCGACTTCCCCTGTCTAAGCTTGGGCAACCTGGCAGTATCCCAACCCTCGTGCTTCCTTTGGATGGCATGGCAGATAGGCACCGAAAGGGTGTTAAAACTGAACGATTTTTTAGGCCCACCTACTAACGACTACAACGAAGTCTAACCAGCTGTAAAAAAGAACCTAGTGTCAAAGAAGCTCTCTTTGGCACATTCAGCGCAACATTCTGTCGGGGCACAACAAGACACAATAAACAGGGAGCGACCCATCTCTCTTTATGAAAATTCCTTCACAGACGCTTCCAAAAGAACCACCATCATCAATGACAGCAACATCAGAAAACACTGAAAACGTCGCCATATAACCATGTCAATTTATTTCGAAAAAGCCTTACAATGCAAAAAGGGACACAGAGGAGAAACTAGGGTCAGTCTACTACCAACATCCGAGATACCCAGACTCCCGAAACTCAGTCAGAAACCCTGGAAAGAAACTGACAGCATGAACGCCACTGATACCGGTTAGCCGCCATATCGTGAAGTGGCTCCAGCGAGGCACAGGGTGAAGTCACGTGGACCACATCCTGAAGGGCAAACAGCATCAATATCACTCAGACGTTTCGTAACATCCTCTGTTCCCTCCTGCCATGTCAAATTCTGTCCACCTCAAGGTTTATGCTACTCCGAATCAAGCATGGAAGACAACGCTCTTCTTGGCAGGCGGTAAATTGACATCCGCGGCACATGGCCCAGACGCCTTAGCTTGCAGTGCTGGATGCATTCTTTAAATGAAGTACCCTCTGCTTCACCAAAAACCCGTACCCTGATAACCTCATTGCGAATTCGCTGGTTCCAACCGACTAAGGCCAATCTTCTGAAACACCGGTGGTCAACGACCTGAAGATGTCTTAGATCTTCCGCCAGAAGTTCCATGTCTCAGCCGTACAACAACACGACCCACACCATAGTCTGATACACTGGTCCTTTGGGACAAAGCGATGCCGAAAGCGGTGCAAATTAGCAAAAACAGCTGTCCTTTGCGAGTCGTGTATTCAATTCACATGCTTCGACTTAAACCTGTTACCTTGTCGTAGTAGTTGTGTTGTAGTGCTGCAATGATCCTGCGGGTTATACTGCCTGAAACCTCGCTCCACAAATGGCAACCATGCCAGGAAGGCTAAAGCGGAGCAGCTCGATGAAGAACAGCGAGCCCCCATACTGCGAGTACTCGTATTACGAGGCGGTCTGGAGATAAAGTCATACTGTCCTCCCCGATAGAAGTGTGAAGGTAGTGGGGCGTTTCCCCCAGGCGACCAGCATGTACACATTCATCGAGGCAGCGATGCTGCTTTTCTCCAAAGGACGGGTTAGAAAAAGTCGGCCCCAAAAACCACAAACTCCGATCGCCCAACGGCTCATCGTGAACGCCGGCGCATTAATCAGTACGGTAGAAATATTTTAAAAACAGAGTCTGGTACCGCTCGAAAGGCACCCACTGTGCGCACACCGCATTACGAGTGAAATAGCAATGCCTTAATCCCTGCGCCCTGGGGCCAGGCCAGCCACTTGCAGCCAAGTGGGTCAGGCTGTTGAGGCATTGCCACCGGAAAGGCTCCATCAAGAAAACCCTAACAACCGCTGCCTCGCGGTTCAGACTTCTGAGTCAAAGGCTAGGGGAATGACAACCGAACAAAACCCTACACCCACCCACT
>SJOL01010839.1:904911-923804 GCA_004794785.1 Opisthorchis felineus | reverse complement strand
CGGACAGCTGAACGAACTTAGCTGACGCACACGACTAACATGCGGCTAGGGGTCCACGATGCCTAATCAGCCGGCCGGTGCGCGCCCGTCCATCTCTACCGGGGAGGAGGTCCAAAATAGACGAAGTAAAAAGTTTAGTTGTATTGGTCATTTGAAGAGTACATATGTCCTGCCGGGAGGCGCATGAACTTCTTCCAAATCTGTGTCCTAGACCGACATCTGGGTTGAGGAACAGTATCCTTGACCACGGACGGCAGGCCGTCATTTGCAGACTTTGAGCCCTGACGCAGCAGGATATGCCCCTGAGCAATGAATTGCTTAAGGATGGCTGTGACCCTCCTGGGTTCCAGCTTCTGAGGCTTATCCACCACTCTGTTCAGTTGTGTACGAAGGCCGTCCAAAGCTGTCGGCGGTGGTTTGGGAACAAGTGTAAGAGGAACACCTTTTTCCTTTAGGTTGTAATCTGACAGCCATCGTTGGTGGATTGGGAAGCAAGCTAAGAAAAAATCTATGGAGAACATCTCTTACTGCTTGGAACCGACTGGCCTCTAAATACGGAGAACTAATGTATGCCGGGGAGCCACATCGCCTGGTAGAGGGGGCATGTGCATTCCCCAGCACAGGTGCCAACCGTCTGTAAGCACCTTGGTGTTTGCACCGCAAACTATAATTTACTTAACGTAGGTTGACATCACATTGTTTGTTCCAACACTATGATAGTGCAGCCTAAGTGGTCGCGGCCCCAAGTGCCTCAAAACGAGAGAACATGCATACGTAGTCATTCGACAGACCAAGTTCAGAACGTAGCTATCACCCTCCAAGATTTGCCGTCGGTCACAATGATACGACGTATGCATCTCGAATTCTCGCATGAGCCACTCGGCGTGCAGGGACACATTTTCTATGGCATGCTCTAGTGTGTCGGAGTGGTGCAACCGGTCGTTAAGGCGGCCGTTCATATTCTCCAGACGGTTGTTGGTCACATTATCACAATGAACCATCCAGAACTTTGCGCGCACAGCCGATTTGCGAGTAATGTACAACCAGGATAAGAGACAAATCGCGGGTCCGCGCGGAGCAGTATTTGCAGATCTTACCGGAATCTGTGTGCTCGCATTATGATAAATAAAAACCTACTGTACGGCATTGTCCAAGCAAACCATGCGGTGAAATATGTGCCGGCTGTTCGCAGAGTGTGTCTATGACCAAAAATACATGGATATTACATGATACATACATGCTTCCTGATAGCTTTTCTGATATGAAAGTGGCATAGAACAACGTCGCAGCCGAACACGACACTTGCAGCCCGCATTTGCGCCGCCAGCTTGTCCATAACAAATGTCCTAACTGCACACTGCTTTCCCATCATTTCTTTGAATAAGTCAAACACTTTACGCATAGGAGCAAACTGTTCACTCTCCACGAACACATACATTATCGGACGACCAGTACCCATACCGTCCGTTATCAGGAAAGTACACAGCTTGTACCTACAGGCCGAATATTGGGTGCTTTAAAAAAACTTACCCAAAACGGTTTGTTGCGTGCGTTCCGCCTACATTTACTGCATCTGGAAAGCGTCGGAGCAACGCTATCTGCTGCCATCAGGAGAAGCATATGTGGCTATAGTGACCTTCCTCTGACTGTAGCAAAAGCACGCGTCCGGTCTCCCAAAGATTTGCCTGGACCGGAGGCATATCATCTGTCACAATTAAACCCAACTATGCGGCACCAACTCAACACAGCCGGTCGATACTTCCGGATGTTGTATATACCCTGAGTGGTAAGGATCTTGCCGAACTCACCGGTCACAAACTGCCGCACCTCACACGACGTCGTTCCATATTTCAGAAGGACCCTTCCAGGTGCCCAACTGGCCCTCGGTTATCCGTCGAACAATCGGAAGCCGATAGTATAAAAACTGACAATATATGGTTGTGTTCATGAAAATAAGGGTTGACTGCTAGGTGTTTCCCTTGCCTCCGTAGTCAAAACCGCACTGGACAGCCGGTGCCTCGCGTACTGTCATTTTATTACAAAACGGGCTCAGCTTACTGGATTCTTCGGATTCCCCGACTTTCCGTCGGTCTGGGTGGTCGCCTGCTGCAATTGCAGTAAACCCATTCGTAACGCAGAACAGCGTTGGTGCTTCGACTACTGGATAAACGCACAAATACCACATAGTTATCCTTCACGTATTGATTTGAGGCCTTCCCAAATGCCGTGAAGGATGAAAAGGATGCAACCCCAACTTTCTCAACAAACGCGGGTGAAGCCACTTCCAAACACATAGCACGGCAAGTTCAAAGTCGAATGTGCTCCAAATCTTTCGAAAAGAGAGTAATTAAAACAAACCGCAAAAACCTGATTGCAGATAAGGGCAATTTTTAGTCTGAGCACGTATGCAACAAAATGCGGCATTTTGGCCCAAAAATTTCTTTTCTGTCGTAAGGGTTTCGCACACGAAAGCACTGTGCGTTCAGGGCGCGGCTCCGGAATCAAAGCGAGCGCTGATCAACTGAATGCGTGCAACCAACGGCCAATCATGATCCAGTATCTGCCGAATGCCGATTGCCAATGGCGCATCCAGAAGGTATCAAAATTTCCAGAATGGTGTCTCCGCATGCACTTTATGTATGGCGCTTTGTATAGGTGTTGTTGATCCGGTTTTGGGCGTTAATACACCCTGTGCATCTTTGGTGGTTTTTTAACAAGAACGCCAGCTTAGGAGGTTTAGACCGAGAATTAATCTAAGGTATTACCGTTATTACAATTGGAGAACGAGAACCCACGACGTCTGTCGACGTCTAGCCCGACCTAAAGCTGGAACCTTGTCGTGGTGATCGGGATTGCGTGCTGCAATGAGCCTACGGGTTGTACTGGCTGGAACCCAGATCCTAAAGGTTCAACCATGCCAGTAAGGCTAACGGGGAGTAGCCCGACGAAGAACAACGACCCCCATACTGCGAGTACTCGTATTACGAGGCGGTCTGGAGATAAAGTCATACTGTCCTCCCCGATAGAAGTGTGAAGGTAGTGGGGCGTTTCCCCCAGGCGACCAGCATGTGCACATTCATCGAGGCAGCGATGCTGCTTTTCTCCAAAGGACGGGTTAGAAAAAGTCGGCCCCAAAAACCACAAACTCCGATCGCCCAACGGCTCATCGTGAACGCCGGCGCATTAATCAGTACGGTAGAAATATTTTAAAACCAGAGTCTGGTACCGCTCGAAAGGCACCCACTGTGCGCACACCGCATTACGAGTGAAGTAGCAATGCCTTAATCCCTGCGCCCTGGGGCCAGGCCAGCCACTTGCAGCCAAGTGGGTCAGGCTGTTGAGGCATTGCCACCGGAAAGGCTCCATCAAGAAAACCCTAACAACCGCTGCCTCGCGGTTCAGACTTCTGAGTCAAAGGATAGGGGAATGACGACCGAACAAAACCCCACACCCACCCACTGCTTTGTGGTTCAGACTTTCGAGTCAAAGGCTCAAGGTGGGGTACCTCAACTAAACCACTTTCTTCAGCCCCGGCAACCGGGAAGTATTGTTTGCCCTTGCAGATCTTCGCTCATCGGCTTTCTCCCTCACTCCCTTCTAACCCATCCTACAATGCAGTGCAGTCAACCCATCTGCCAATCCCCTAGCCAATGTTCTATGTCTCAGCCGCCGCTCAGCATAATAAACAAAAATAACCACTTACTAACCTCAAAAGATAACAGGCATTTATTGCTGAACTCTTGCTTTCCCTCTCTATTGATGTATGTTGTGTCTCCGAAACACGCACACAAGACCCTACTTCGGTCGTGCTCCTCATGCCGCCTGGGATGAGGTCAGATGCTTCACATTTCTGCAACCCTGATGCAATAACTCGTTGTATCTAGGGTGTGGGTGTTACACTCAGCCCCGGGGCTGAAAAAGCATTACTGAAGTGGATCCCAGTAAACGGTTGCCTTTGCGCTGTGCGGTTGTCTGTCTCAATTAAGAATAACGCAGGTCAATGCGGTAAACGGTGTTTGTTTGTCGTATGGGTATACGCCGCGACAGGCTAAATTTCAAAACTGAGAAGGACGAGTTTTATCAAGATCTGTCACGACTGCTTCGGTTGTCAAGAGGGACAGATATAGTAATTCTGGTGGATGATGTGAATGCTCAAGTTGGGCAACTAAGCCCGGAAGAAGTACGGTTAGGTGGTGGCTTCGGAGTCGATTTCGATCGTACGGATAATAGGGAGCGGTCTCTTCATTTGTGTGTAGATCCTCGTCTGTTCCTGGCCAGTACGAACTTCTTACATAAATGCCCACATCGAGTTACTTGGAGGACACAGGTCAAAAGAGGCCAGGGGTCAGTGAGACAATATGCAAAGAAGACGGAACAGCAATTCACTCTCTCAATCGTCATCCTGAGCGGTGGACTAGCACTTCAAAGAACAGTTCAGCTGGTCTCCTTCAACATACCCACTGGAAAAACAAAGCGTGCCAGAATGGAACATTGACACCAACCTGCCATCAGCAACCGAAATCCAGAATGAAATATCATTCCTGAAGCGCAACACAGGCACCCGGCCCAAATCGTCTGCACACCGCGCTCTTCAAAGAAGGTGGCCAGGCACTAGTGAACAGTCTCGACCATACCTTTACTTTGAAGCAAATTATTGAACAACGCCACTCCCTCAGACGTCCCACGTTGGTCGTTTTTCTTGAGTTGAATGTTGCTTTTGATTCTGCCGATTGTCAGAAACTTTGGCAGCGTCTGGCGATCAAAGGTGTCCCTTCCAAATTGCTATCCCTAATGAGAGCACAGTACGCGAAATCCAGTGAGCGCTTATGAGTATACGTGAAGCTTTTGCCTGAGTTTACCAAGTCCAGTGATGCAAGACAAGATTGTCCTCTCTAACCTTTCATCTGGAACTTTGATACTAATGTGCTGCTTGAAATTTCCCTGCCTGCCTTTGAAACCTCGGTAGTCGAAATGCCCCCGGGACATTCCCTCACACACATTGAGTATGCAGGTGATAGTGCTCTCCTTGGTTCATATCCTTCCCAAATGCAGACGATTTTAAATAACCTAAATAACTCCGCTGCATGGTTTGGCATGCGCTTCACACCAGCAAAGTGTTAAGTGCTGTTACAACATTGAGTGAGATTCAACCCACACCTAATGTTTGCAGGCGAGCCAATTGATGTGGTAGATAAATTTGTTTGCTTGGGCTGCTGTATAAGTTCCGGTGGACTGGCTGGAGATGAGAGTACCTCTCGAATCGGAAAGGCCACGGCAACTTTTGCCAACCGCCGACACCTTTGGCGCCGACGTGATGTGAGTTTGTCTGTCAAGGGAATATTTTACACTGCGGTGGTGCGATCCATACTGCTTTATGGATCAGAGACATGGCCCCTGCGCGCAGAGGACATACGAAAGATGTTAGTTTTTGACCATCGGTGTCTCCGAAGCATTGGTCAGGTCTGGTCGGAACATCGGATTAATGAGGCTGAGGTACGCCAGATGGTCTTAGGAAGAAGGAACTCTCCCGCGATAGATGAATTACTCACGCTTCATGGGTTACGCTGGTTAGGACATGTACTCCGCATGCCAGAAGACCGTATGCCCCACAGAGCTCTTTTCGCCTAGCCCTGTGCTGACTGGTAGCGACCGAGTGGTGGACAGTGTTTAACCTGGCAACGAAGTATGAATAACCAGTAAACCTAGTCGGGTCGGCAACTGCCGTCTCCCTGGATGGGGACCCCGGGACTCAACTCACCAGTGGTTAACGACATTGGCAGAAGTGGCCCAATCGCGCAGTCAATGGCGCTCGAGCATCAAAGCTACACCCTCAATGCGTAGCTGCACCGTTCCCGAACCAACCAATGCTTGAATGTATGTCCCGCACTCTCCCTTTTTCCGTTCATCGAAACTGTAGCAGCTGCATTCAATGGTATACTATCTAAATTTGCTAAATTGATTCATTGGCTGATCGTATTTAATCAGCTCCGAGGATTATTCCAACAGAAAAAAGAGCAGTTTAAAAAGCGCAAATAAAGCTCAGTGAATAAATGAGTCAGAAACTGCATAGGCAGACACCAGCAGCTAGTACCATTCGGTTTTCTCTTTTTTCACATTATTAAACCGCACCCGGACCTCACATTCGACTCTTTTTCTGGTCCCACTTGTGACTCCTGTTTTGAGCGGACAAATTTGTTTTCAAAAATAAATTTTCCAAGTTGGATGATGGATGGGAATGGGATTAGTATTCCAAAAACTCGGCGCATCGCAGCATGAACGGTATGCAACCTTCATTCTCCTCATGCTGTCCCGTGACCTCGGGTTTGAAAAAAAGGTGAAAAGACCATCCCAGATATTCGGCGATCAAGCATCACCGTTCACCAAGCCTCACCGTTGCAACTGCTTCAAGCTGGCCACGGAAGGATTACCAAGTTTTCGTCAAGTTTGCCGGTGTTTTCACTGGGGAATGTGAGCGTTTCAAACTCAGCTCAATGGCTTTGAATCGGTTCAGGTGGCCAATCTTTGTGTCCGGTCTCCAGTCGTCCCAAGGTACGGACATCAGCACCAGGCTGCTTCACAGAAGTGAACAGGATGATCAAGTGATGTTGCGGGGCCTCACCACCGAATGCCAACGCTTCATCAACATGAAGCACGACACAGATACGATCGGTCAGTAGCAGCTATGAACATGCAAGCAACTGCGACACCCCACAGAAATCCGACAGCAAGCCCGGTCAAAAGCACAGCAGACCTCCCGCAATTTTCTAAAATTGCGGTGAGTGTTATTTTTTTCGGTATTGCCGGTTTTGGTGTCATAACTATTCCAGATTCAATCTGCATGGTCACAAAGATTTAAGTCGGTCTTAGATGCCGCAGCCACCAGAGCACCGATATGTAACTCACAAATCGCGGTCGAACTTGGTGATGACCACATCCAAAGTTGATTTTACTTGCCGAAGAAAAAATGTGACGTCTCGTCCGTAGTTTGACAGGGCTCCGACGTCACGCTGCTTGGTGGAGGAACATAGAAGCAAATTGGTGAGCCGCGTTTGAAACTGAATGTTCATTGGGCCACTTATACCTCTGGTGGTAATCTGAAGTTTATTAGCGAGGTCAACTGCTCCGTGAGTTCCAGTAGCTTGACGGCACAAGCCACGTGTTACCTGACGTCATGCCCTAAACTTGATCTCATGGGGCTAGAGTGGATTGATAAGCTGAATCTGCTGGACAAGCCGAAGATTTCTACCTACAGACTCAGGTATGCAGCAAAGGATGTGCCCTCGAAGAAACTAACGTTCAGAAGTGTCTACTTGAGGATCTCCAACATGGTATGCATCTTCGACAGTGCACAAAGGCGATAGCCAGAGTGTGCTTCCTCCCCAGTGTCAAGCCAGCTTTCAGGCGAAAACTCCAGTACCATATGCAAGCTTACCGACCGTTGACCATGGATTGGGCCGATTACAGAAGGATGGTGTTCTCAAACGGACCAAGTAAGCTGCGTGGGTCGCACCGAGTGTGTGGTGAAGAGGGCCAACGGCACCATCCGGTTGTGTACCGACTTCTACACTGACGTCAATATTTCACTCGACATCAATTAATGCACTCTAACTCTTCCAGAAGATGTTTGCGAAAATGAATGGGGAAATGTTTCGCGAAGTTTGATCTGGCCTGTGCTTACTTCCAGGTTGAAGTCAACGAAGAAGCCCGAAAATCCCCTGAATACAAGTAGTCACGGTTAATGCCTGTTGGCTATTTTTGATACGCACCATTCGTTGCTTGGAGTTGAGTTCAGGGACTCGGTGACTGGCGAACCATACTCCTCCCTTTGTTTTCAGTTCACGTAATAGCTTCCAGTTAAACTAAAGTTCCTATCCAGTTTTTCGGAAGATCTCGCCCGATCAATCATTATCTGTCTAATGTCCCTCTTTACATTAAGCCCCCTTTGCACAACGGAAACCCTTTGATTGGATTTTTCAGCTAAGCCAAAAAACTACTAGGGCTGCCTGTCTAAATCATCCTTTCATTGCCCGTACCAGCTTGTCCAACGGCTAGTCTCCCTACTCGCTACCTCGGCGGATAAGCCCTCACTGTTCAAAAACTATGCAGCTACTCTCGCCATGGGCCTGCCTCTTCTGATCGACTCAGTGCAACACGAGACACAACTCTTACCACCAATGGCTGTCTCTTGGATAACAACCTAAATGTATTGCATACTCGCCGGACAGAAGCACACCAACAGGGGTATGTTTTGTCCTCATACTACATAGGCAACCTCGGCTAGTCTTTGGTTGCTAGGTCAAACAACAACAAAAAATCCACCCTTTCGTATGCGTATTTAGCTTTCTGTCATTTACTTTTAGATTTTTTCTATTGTATACCGTTTTATCTGATACCGCCCGGTACTCACTAGACGTTACTGATCTCATCTCATTCCCCTTTTATTCCCCCTTTTCCCAAGCTTCAAGCTTCTGCAATAGCTGCTCCGAACGCCCCGTATGGTCTTCATTATTACAATCTGGCTGGTTCCCGGTTTACACCCGCATGGTTCTCGAACTGAAGCAAAATTACCTGTGGCTTTACATCGGCCTGACTCTAGCTGTGTCAGTCCCTTGCCTTATTCAGACCCAGCTGCCAAAGAAATGCGCATCCCCTGTTGGATTGCCACGACCTCGACGTCCATTACGGGGTGGTCCAGAAACCGCAGTATATCAGTGCAATTACGGCACTACACGGCCATACCAAGTTTGATGGCACTCCCGCTACTATTTTCTTACTAGCATCAACCGTCACCTCTCGCGCACTGAGGCCTGTAATTGCAACTACGAAGAAATAGTAAACCCGGCCCGAACCGGTTCTGGGACCAGCAGAACCCTTCGCTCGGATTTAACTGACCTGGTTTTTCGCTGTAAATTCAATTTGCCCCTTCTACAAGTTCAACGATTTTATTTACGGTTTTCGGTCGGCCCTATGCACAGCACTTTCTCTCCATCAAAAATATCCTTTACATTTGATTTCCTTACAACAGTGACACCGGTGAGTCTATTCAGATTCAACTTAAACCGTACCCTTGAGACGAAACATGCCATTTTTCACAGCTTCGAATTTTTCCATCTCCATCGCAGTTTCTGGCAGCTTACTAGAAGTAAACCCAAATTATTTTGGGCAAAACTATGGGGTTTTCGAAGTTGCGGCTTTTACGGAGAATTGGTTTAATCCGTCTGTACGTTTTGCCGATATGTTGCTGATGGCATTTTGTTTAAGTGAGCAGAATTTCAAGGTAATTGACCGCTACCGATTTGCATTTCATTACAGGCTTACGAGGTAAAGGATGAAAGCAAACCCTAAGATATTGCAGCATCCTTTACGAATTTCATCCAGAAAAATAGTGGATTAATGTTTGCACGCGTAAAACCCGTCAACCGTTGCAAATTAGGTTAAATTCTTCGGCGGATTTCAGCACAACACAGTTTTTTGGAAGCTCGCCTCCCGTTCAGAATGATGAAGGAGAAGTTGATGTACTGTGCAGCATTGATGATAGTAGGCGCCTCTGTGGATTATCTCCATTCTTTGATGTGCACACTCATTCAGTAGATAACGTAGCGTTACGAAATAACTGCATGTAAATTAAGAACACAGCAGTATCTCTCCTGTTGGAACCAATCGAGCTCCTTATTTAGAATACATCATCAAGCCCGATTACATTGGCGGAAAATAAGGTCAGCCAATGCCGGTCATCATGATAACAGCACGCACCGTCGCCTACATTTGCCACTTATTTTAACTGCTATTCCCGTGTCTATGTGAGACGCTGATTGTGAGGCCTCAACTATACGTGGCAGCCAAATCCACCGGACAACGACGGCCCTCCATTCGCATACTTTTTCGCGTTGTCGCTTACCTTGGCTGCTTATCGTAACTGCGGGGCCCGTACTCATGCAAGCACCTGATTAGAAGGCGCCGACTATAAATTGTAACCTAATCAAACGGCAAACGACATCTCTTAATATTCATACATATCGCCCGACTACCAAGCCCACGCCTGAAGAATACACAACCACTCTTGGCTAATTATGTTTCTATTTATTGGTTGCATCGGTACAGGCGTAATGTGTAGCCAATCCATTTCTCGTTTTCAGGAGCCGCTTTCACCCGACGGTGTTTCTAAAAGAAAAATGCATAATCATAACAACCCGTGTGCACCTTCCGCAAAACCGATGGAGACAAATAAACAAAGCGATGACTTACTCATCAAGCGCTTCACAACGCATGCTATCCACAATGATCGATCGGTGTCTACTCTAAAGCTGAGGTCATACTGTTATCGAGGTAAACTTATTTCTTGCTCAATTAGTCCCATTAGCGATAACGAGGGAGCCGTGCGTACACCAGTGAGTCGATGGCGAGCTTCAGTGATCATATACATTATTGGACGCAGTGAAGTTAAAGTTAACGAGGGGGTATACAAGTCAGTCTTAAGACACACTGGGGTAGACTCGAGCCCCAGGACCGAAGGACCGCATGCTTCCTCAAACGTGGACCCATGGACGCGGCCGTAGCGAAGATCAAGTGATAGGGCGGGTACTTGGTGTTAAATCTACTCATTTAGAGCACCTAACCCCAACTTCATTCAACTTCTGCTTCCCAGTTACACGTCGCTTAATAGAATCCCCAGCTCCGTCATCCTCATCATCACTTTTAACCATTCCAAACTCAACCGCAACAGCAGTTTGATCAACTAGGGGCTCCTATCTAAGAAACCGATCAGCTACTATACCTGCGTTCGTTAAGGAACACGATTGTGACCTTCAGCATCCAGCTACATATAAAAAAGCTTTCATATCTCAGTCACATAACAAGCTGGAGCCCGTCTCCTATTTCAGGCTACTCTGAGGTTCAATTGCATGTCTGTCCTTAGGTTTGGACCTCATCCAACTCATTGTTCATTCCAAAGTATTGCAACCCATCTTCACTTTCACAATCATGTCTACAATATCCAACTAGATGAGGCGCTAAGACAGTCACAAATGATGCGATCTAGCGGTCTCTGATAATGATGATAATCTAACTTGGGGCTGAAAGGTTTACTATATCTCATTGCCCAGGACCAAGTATCCTTCGGCCCTCTTCCAAGTAAAATACACAGAAACAATGCCACCACCCCCGCTTTTGTTCTCCAAGTGTTGATAGACCCTAACTCCCCATAATCCATGCGCCTTGCCTGTGCATCCACGTATGTTCTCTCTGATCGGCGCTTTCGGTCACTACCTGGCCCCATCATTCTCATCCTCACGAACAACATGACGTCAGTGGTCAACATTGATGCTTCGCTGCCGTAAGACCATGATATAATTGAAAGCCTTGTTTTTAAGAGAAGAGTAAAGGTGGACAGGGAAGAGACTTACTGCTAGCTTGATACAACAATTTCGATTTGTACGGTGCATACCAAAGGATAAGATAACTTTGGTCAGCTGATTCAGAAACACATGCGCCTTCTCCTACTCTTTGAAGACGATAACGATATCGTCTGCATATTCCAGATCAACGAAGTTTTCGTCGGAAGCTATTTGAATACCGGAGTTCAGAGGACCTTTCAGCGTTCGTCTCATAATAATAATGATATCTCATCGATCACGAAATTAAATAAGAATGGAGAGCGTGGTCACCCCTGACAGGCACATCTTTGTTTACGGAAGCATTTGGGGAAATCTTTACATCTGTTCCTTCGGCAAATCCTCCTCTCTCAAAAGAGTTCCTAACCTACGGTGAATCCTATACTCCGCCTTCTGCAATGGAGGGAACACAAAACTAAAATGGAAACGAACTTAGTCGGGGGCCTATGCCGCTTGCTCCAGTTGTAGCACACATCCCGGGCAATCTTCCTAGGGATCCAAAACATCGCTGATAGCGGAGCAAAAACGCTAAAAGTGGCTTACCAAATACATGGGGTATGATGTCTCCGAAGCAACTCTTTTTGCATAGCCTACACGCTTTTCCTTAGGCTGTAACGGCGCCATTCTGAGGCCACCCCAGCGTCAAAACACGCAACATTGCCAGAAGGCTCACAATTTTCTCCGATCTCTTTTCCCTGAACTCTCCAAGCAAACTTATTTGGGCACAATTTAGCTAATGCACGTCCATCGCAATAACAATTGATCACACCCATTTGCATTGACCGCTTGCCTATTATGATCATGCCTGACTGTATGCCACCAACCAGTTGGGAATAAACATTATTATTATTATTATTAATTACAACTGAGTATCGATTACCATGCTTGAAATCGGGCAGTGTCGCCTCCCTGCGTTAGTTAGAAATTGTGACCAATCTTAGCTGCCTGCTATTTCGGGCTGCGTTCTAAATCGTAACATTGTGCCCTCTAACAGATATTTTGACACATTTCTATTTTGGGTCCCCAATGTAGATACGGCCGTCTAATAGTCTCGTTTGAATTGCAGTTTTGCGCCACCGAATGCCTTCGATGGACCCAAGAATATCCTCGAACCATGCCCGTCCTAACTTGTCAATATAACTTGGCCAATCCTAACTACCATGACAACCCCAACTGCCTCACCCAAGATATTCATGTAGGGGCCTGTTCACGAACCCAAGTACGACGTTGCGATGACGGCACCGCGACTGCCATACCCAGTCTGATGACTTGCCCCGCAGTTCACCAAATCCCTACTATTTCCCGACCAAGCGTGTTACATGAGCCCACAAGACCATCCCAATCCGCTAATTTCGTGCCAGAACTTCAAAGCACTGCCCACCCTGTTGTATTGTCTGCTCGTTTTACCTAAAAACCAAATACTCCTTCCAATGGGACTATCAAGGTGCCAGTATACCGGCGAAGATAAGACCTTGCCGTGCACCCGACGTAGCGTGTGCTGCCCAACATGAAAAATTTGCTAGCTGTGACGAATTCCTTGGCTTTCTCCGGTTGGACGGCTTTCGCAACGATAGAAAACTTTGTCCCATACAGGTCGCAAGTGGTTGCTCTATTCTGAGTTTGCGCGGACACAGAGGGCATAATTATTGTTTATGTAGTCTTGAGATGACTTTCAAATTAAATACAGAAGGAAACACGCGAAAAAAACGAAATATTCCACAGAAATTCCCACCTTGATCACGGAGACATGATATTTAGCCGTTGGCAGCCATTCACATATGAATTCCACGTCCATATTGGAATTTGAGTACGTTGAAGAAAATTCCAAAACGGGGGCCACGTGGGGAGGTTTTAAGGGTTCGAATAATTACCATAAAGTGCTAAAAGCTTATGTTAAAGTTTCCTTCGTTCAAACCACGGCTGCAGAGAAACTTGGGGTGTGCGTCTAAGGGTCAGTCAATTTTCGGTTTTTGTGACCGTGGCCACTAACTCAACCGCTCAATGTCGCTCACGGCCAGCAACGGTTTTTCAGTTTCAGTTCAAGTCAACCGGCTTCACCAGTGAACTGGTCGTACCCCATGCCCCAGTGTTTTGGTTTTTTCGTTTCCACAGCTACGATGACTTTTTACGGGATAAGCGTGTCTCGTTGGTTGTACGTTCCTCCCGCTGTGTTTTTGCCCGCCGCTTTCAGGTTGTAACGGCCCGATCATGCCTCAATTACCACTCCCTACAAGTTGAGAAATAAACTTATTATTATTATAACTTGTGACCATCATTACGCACCGCGATCTGTTCCGCTGTACCCGACTGCTATTCGGTTTCGGTGCAGCACCAGCCACAATTCGATCATGGATACGATGATAAAGGATGCCTTCGTCGATGCCGCCTTTTCACTTGCTCCAATTAGATATTCTACTTCTACTGCCAAACACACAGCTGTCAACTGTAACCTTGGAACTGAAACGGACTTAAGGAAGAACCGGCCTCTACAATCAGTGATGCTTTCTGGTCCTCTAAGGAGAGATTAGTATTGTATGCTGAAGTGTCAGTGAATTCCAAATTGTGGAGCCACTGCAAAGGCTCGTGGACTTCCTGGCTGTACCCGGTCATACAGTGACTGACAAACTTCCGTCTAGCCTCAACTCCCATCAGGCCAAGAAGTGCCGAACCAAGTAAGGTCTTCACGACTAATGGCTGTTTTTCATCTCCCAAGCACCGATCAAATACCCAGTGCGCTTCGGTACGTCAGACCGGAGAAGGATCCCTACCTCGTCCTCAGCCAATTTGTCAAGGGCGACTTCATTAAGGTGTGGCCACGAGCTGGCCAGTTCTTTGATAGATGGTAGAGCTCGCATGGGTAAATTGTTAATGACGAATGCCCTGTCAAATCTATCGACTGACTTTCATCGAATGATAAAGGCCTGATTCTGAGGTGCATTCCATGGGACCACCCAGTGTAGCAATGGCCATAGAGGTGGGCAGCAGCCTGACCCCATTTTTCACCAAGAGGTCCCCCTTCACTAATTTTATGTCGTATCCGGTATCTAAGAACGCATGCGTTGTCACCCTTCCTGCGGGAGTGTCAAGCGTAGCAGGAATAACTCCTAGGCGTGCTGGAAGCCGATTACCTCGAGTTTAGCCACAAACCCCCCGACTGTGAAGTTGCCCCTGCTTCGTTTCCGGGTTTCAGTGCATGCAACAGCCTGTGATGTCGCCCCTGCAACCCGATTGCCCACATCAAACAAGTGACCTGCACTCTCTAGCCATGTGGCTGTCGTCCTAGCAAAAAAAGCGTGAACTATGCTCCCGTATGCACCTCCACTTATCAGGAACTTCCATGGATGGAAAGCGCTGGCAGCCGGAAACTGGGTGGGGCTGTGAACATAGTAAGCAGGGCCTTGGAAAATGGTCTGTGCCTGGGCTTAAGTTGGTTAGGAAACTCATAAAACCGTTCCGTCTAGGAGCTTGGTTGGCAAAAGTTAGCGGCACAGGAGGGCGTCCCACGCCCCCTTCTTGAGCCAGTTGCCCAAACGGACCTCGTACAACCCTGGAGCGCGTGTCCACAAACTCCGCTAAGTGAGTGAACGTGGGATCCCGGCCAGTCATCGATAGTCTATCTGCCACGTCATCCCATTTGTGCTGCAATAATGAAGGAAGAGGACGCAAGCGAGTGCAATTCTTAAACGTAGCGCAGCTGCGTTAGTGCGATCTCACAACTTCGCATTTTTATACACCAGTCCGATAAAGGCTTGGCTGTCCCAGTGGTCTGCCGTGCCAATCGGAACAAGCTTTCAAGTAGAGAGCGACCGACAATATGTGGCCGACCAAAAGGATTGCGTAGAATTTCCCGAGCCCCGAAGTATGCTACCTCCAAGGGAGCATAACACTTTCTTCAAAGGCTGCCTTCGCATCGCCTCCACAATGGTGGACCAAATACAGGATCCTCTGACCGGCGTCCTCCATTTTGCTCTCGATATAAATCTTAAACTGGCGTGTGAACCTCAAGTAATATTTGGACTACCATCAAAGTATGATGGTTGTACCATGGGTAGTTCGACGGTGGCTATCAATGGAGTGTTGGAAATGACCGATTTTGGCCCTGGAGATGACCATCTAATATCACCTATATTTCCCCTGTCTGACAGGGTTTCAGGTACTGCGTTAACCGGTCAGTTGAGGCTACTGGTTCCCATACTTCATCTGGTCAGTCCTCTTCGGCCCCCAACTCTATCTTAGCTAGCTCCGTTTGGTTCTGTGCCTCCAGGAGAGCCCGCTGCAGTTCGACCTTTCACTTAACCCGATTTTCCTTGAGCCGAGAAATCGTAAAAGCTTTTCAGGCTACACAACTTTTGTGACTAGATGGGGAAACTGACTCACAACAGCCGAGGCGCGAAGCAAGCCGCATTGCAATTGTTTCATCTGCAGCGTCAATAGGTTCCACAAAGTCCTGGGCTCCCCCTTCGTTCACAATGGTTCCAAGGGTTGGCATGTTTTTTTAAAAATACGACGTAAGATGTCGAGTACTTTAACGGTCAAACGGTCTCTTCGAGTGGCGTGTAATACCAGAACCTCCTGGAAGGCAAAACAAAGTCGGAGCTAGGTTTCTATACGGTACTATTAACGTAAGAGATTATTTCACAAAATATACACATCCCGACAGTAAATAACCGTCCATAATAAATGGTCTACTTGGACTACAAAGGTACGAACCAAATGAGCAAACAGGCCCCCACTTGAGACAGTCACACGTACATAAAGTCGTCCACAAAATGGCTGGATAGCCTCAAGGTCAAATGAGTGAAGTGGTAGGGACAAACGAATGCCAGTTCATACACGCACTAAACGCAAAAGTAAAGCGGGGGTTACAAATAGGGACAGAAGAAACGTGGGGAATTTTAAATGTCAAAGTGATGGACGATACACCCTCAGTCCGTGTGAGACATGGGTCTTACCTTGGTTAGCATTGTTGTGCCACAATGAAGAAGGATTGTTTTTTCGGGCAATGACTATCGATACATGGTTAAACAATTCATTCAAAATGCTCTTCAGCTCCTGACAAGACTCGATAGTGAGTTGACGAACCTATGTATTTTATACTTTCTCATAAGCGAAGCATCTGAAATATCGATGAGTGTAAGGCAAACAAAAATGAAAATTTGAATGCGCGGAAATATTTGCAGATCTTTTCGTGCGGTTGAACGCATTTTTACAATAACAAAGTGTATTTCTGGAATGCTGAAGGTCATTTTTTGTTAGTTGAATAAATTTCATTGTTTTTGTGGAAGCGAACGACGTTTGAATACCCGAATGAACTATCAGGGAACTATCAGAATGTCCTAAAATTTGGTCAAAACATCGTTTTGAATGACCTTAACAGCCGCTACAGTAGCATAATACGTTAAATGTGATCAACAAAAACTGAACGACCACAAGACACTCTGAGTTAGAATCGCTTAGTCAGTAACCTTGAAGCGTGATCTTGCAGAATACTATGCTTTGCACACAAGATTGTGGCATTTTAACGCTCCGCTGATCTCCAGTTAAACCAACTTTGTGCCACGCAGCGGAAAGGCAAACGGCTTCCTTTTTTATGAATGAGGGGTCTAGTCTCATCAGGCTAACGTCTTTATACGCTCAATCCGCTGGAAATAAGATGAACTAATTTGTCGAAAAATAAGCCCTTTCAGAGTCATTTCTCAAGACTCATGAATCGACTTTGAAAACTTTACCGACGAATTCATCAAAAAGCACAGTCAAAACTATCCAACAATCGCTTTGCTCAGTACCAGATACCTCTGGTCTATTTACTTTTGCGTTAGATATTTTATGACCTCGCAACTATTGTTTTCACCCAGATCCCAATGAGCGCTTTATTTATAGAAGTGAAATTTAAAGTCCCATCTTTCCAAACAGACCATTTAAAATCCAGAATTCAGCTTCAGGATCCTTCTGAACAACGAAGTTCAGTGACATTAAAAACGGGAGAAAATGCCGACAAAATTGGTGGGTATGTATCAGCGCCCTCTAACAACGCCCACACCGAGCGCAATGAGGCGATCAAACAGTCGCGATTTGTGGAAGACGTGTTCTTTTTCGCGCCCGATAAAGGCTATTGGACTTCTGTTATACGAGGAGGGAAACACATTCAGAGATATGCTCGTTCGAGGGCCAAAGTACAATTCTTTCACACTGCTGAGCAGCCGCTTATGGCCAGACACTTAGGTGTTCAGAATACCAGCCGGAAAGTCGCGGGTTCGAGACCCCACGGAGTTTCATGAGATGCACACTGCTGATGATTCCCAATAAGAAAGGAACGTTTGTGCAGTGCATCCCTTTCAGATTAAGTCGGCTTAAATTACAGGACGAAGTCTCAATTGAACAATACCTGAATATCCTGACAAGTCCCCCTACTGGATGGAGTCCATTGGGCTTAGTATTACCTTTCAATGTCCTACGCTGCAGAGCTGTCTCTCATGGGCACCCATCCACTGAAACGTGAGTAGATATACAAGTCATATCTACGGCGGTTACATGGTTAGTGCGTCCAATCCAACTTTTTCAATTCAACTTTTTTTTCGCAGCAGCTCAATGCGTTACACATGGCATCGGGTAATGCGCGGTTCACGTTTGATACCGAAGTTGGCCATAATTTGTGTTACACAATTTGGATATGTTTTAGAGTATAGTTGTGGTATTACCTCAAATGAGTAAGTACAGTTGGGCAGCATGAAAAGAGGGGACGGTAATTGCAGTGAAACGCCCATGCTTTCTGGCCTACGAAGGAAAATTTCAGTCCCAATGAACACAATGCAAAAGCACGACAGTCTGGATATCATTCAGGCAATATTCCCCATATGATCATTTGAAAAATCAACAGGTTCACTTCATTTGTGTTTGAACCTAGTCAAGGTTAGTAGATATTGGATAAATACACTGATTGAATTGAGTAGTTTAACATATGTTCACAAAACTCTCTGAAGAAGAGGCACTTCCAAAATGGCGGCTAACCGATGTCAGTGGAGTTCATACTGTCACTTTCTACCCAGATTTGCTGAATGACTGTCGAAAGTGTAGGCACCTCGGATGTCTCTTTTGCGTTCGCCCTAGGTCCACCCACCTGTCCTATTGCCTTCTCCTTTTGGTTGTGAGGCTTTCCTGAAATAAACTGACGTGAAGCAGTAAAGCATTGGTGTTCTCCTCTGGTATTGCTGTCAGTGATGATGATGACTTCCAGATGGTGATAAATGAAGTCTCCCTGTTTGTTCTTTAGTAAGGAACTTTAATTCGCTCCCAGGGGGAATTACCTTGACTCGGGTAATCTATTTGTATGTTTTTCCAGCTTGGATGCACGTCCCATTTTACCTCAAATTTTTTAACGTGGTATTTTTGATAGGCTGCTTGCGTCGGATTTTTAGGAGCATTATAAAACGTTCGCACTTCATTTTCAACTTGGGTCTATTGGGTTGCATTCAATAAAAGGTGGACTTTAGTTTTATTCGCTAG
>SJOL01010839.1:824499-898597 GCA_004794785.1 Opisthorchis felineus | reverse complement strand
GTGGACTTTAGTTTTATTCGCTAGCTGAATGAACCCAAACAGCAAGCGAATTGCCTTTTATGGCCAATACTACCACTACTGCAGTAGTGGTCTGCCAAAGCTGCCAATGCCAAGGGATTCACTAAGGTACATTCCAACCCCAAATTTTATGAGTCGATTCTCACACGAAATAAAGTGTAAACTGCTTCGCCGTCTTTCAATTCATGTTGTCGACAAGCAAATATAATAACACTACTTCACCTTACTGACGTTCAGATTCAGTTCAATGGCATACTGTGAGCATTTGTATATCACTGATGCGTATGGTTCCGTCCGGGGGGTTGGAATGTTGCTTGCTTTAATAGAAAATCAACTCAATGAGGCAAGCGAGTGTCCCCTAACCGGGCTCAGGTAAAAACCCCAAAGTAATTTGACTGTTTCAGGGGAACAGCGGAAGTGACTCTAAGTTGACAGTATACTTTCTTGAGAAGTTTCACTAAGTTTTTCCATTTATTAAACTTGTTATCGAATAAAATCTGTACCTGTAAATTCAATGGCCCATGAAACAAATTAAAACGGTGATTTGTACAGAGGAAGATTATCTTCCGTTGAATTCAAAGTTTCGGAAGGAACAAGTAACTATGAATTCGCAGACTTCTTTAAGTTCACTATTTGAGCGTCTTGCCTTGTGTTCGGTTGACTTCAACCTTATGTTAGTTAGGCCTCATAAACTAAGCGTGCATAGATTGAAGACTGTTGTTGCGCCTTTAAATATTACAGATGAAGCCTGACTTTCAGTTGAAACGGAGTTTCTATAGAGTTCAGCTTTTGAAATACATTAACTCCGGGACGTTTTGTTTCATGACACCCCTGGCTGCTTCAAAATTAAAATACTGGTTTTCGTTAAAATAAAGGCGTACAGACAGGATAAAATATCGATCTTGAGGCACTCACATGTAGGACATCAACGTTTGTACTGGGTGAGGTTTTGGTAAATCTCTTAGGTGGTGGAATTTCTATTTGGTCAAATGATTGCAAGATACCGTTTGTACCTGCCACACACTTCATTGTGTCTCGTCAACAGGACAAAATATCAGTAGGTTCATAAACCCTGAACTGTGCGGAGGTTAGTTAGTGAACTTAGGAGGGAAGTGAAATTTTTGGGACCATCCGACGTAAAGGGTCAAGCGTCGAGTTTTACCAGTTGTTACTGTTAAACGGCTAGATGAAATAAAGTATCTGCCCCAACGATTGTGTAGTGTGTAAAAGCGTTCGTGTCTATCTGAAGAATCGCAAAGAAGTGTGGGAAAAAACATCAGTATAAAAGGTATCAAAATATTGAAGAAACTATCGTCAATTCTTGTTATAAACAGTTTGGATCAAAACCTGGTACAGCGTGCAAGAAGCGAAACTAAGCATTCAACAGTATTAGGTATTTGAGCCAATATTTTCAGATTCTTTCGGACCAAGCGAGAAATTCGTTTGTTCTTTATTTGAAGATACTCTTGGATATTTTCAGGATGAATTCTTAGAGGTCAGCTGGGATTAAAACTGGATTACTGACAGTTGGAAAAATAGTTAGATGTCTTGGCCCTATAAAAGGTAGCAGACATAGAACTTGGAGTATTGTGGTTATTCCTGTTTCCGTAGACTTTTTAACCGTTGGTACAGCGAAGTGATGAAGCATGAAAGCTGGTCGCTGAAAATGTTCTCACTCTTACTAATCATCGGCATTGGCCGGATATAGTGGTTAATTTCTGGACTGTAATCTCCGTCAGAAGGGGTGAGATAACTAAGGACTAATTCGATTCCGAAGTCTTTGTAATGTTTTAGACTCCGACGTGATTGCGTCCCACGTGGATTTGACTGAGTATTTTAGAAGCTCTGCAGAAACCAATATCCGCTTCCGACGACCCTTGGTTATGAACTGCAGTGTGTGCATGGCACAAGAAATTCTGAAGACAGAACTTCAACCTCTGGATTCCGTATACTTCGGTCACTGGTGTAACGTGCTTTGTTATGTCTGCGTCATCCTAGTCCTAGCCACAAACCAATATTCAAATTTTCGGACATTATTTGAGTACTTACTGGTGAGTTTAAGAACTGCCTGAATAAAGCGGAATTTCGTCCTGCCATCCATCTTAAATAGTCTCAAGTAGTCCGGACAATGATATTAGGTTTGTCTGTTTAAGCATTCATCTTGAGATGTGAAACTGAAATTAATTACTAGTAGAAAACCTCGTTGTGTATTGAAATTTCGTGTACATAAATCTCGAAGTAAAGTGCGCTCATTCCAGTGGAATCTACGTTTGGCATTAATCAACTGAGTAAGCCACTTGCTCCAATCATTCGCCGCAGTCATTTGCAGTTATGTAAGCTGTCCTGCTTTTGTACCAGGCCGTCGATCATAAATGAACTGCTGATACCCCCGTTATGAGGTTATCACCAGCTTTTCAGACAAAGTTGGGGAAATCAAGTATGATGTTAGTACGATGTCCAGCATTGAACAAGTCCCACGTCGGAGACACCAATAATCCTCATGTGGGCCAACCAAGTAAACGCTCTGAGTTGGTTGGAAAAGCCTTGGAACGGACCTAGGAATCACTGGTTTATATCAACCATTCATCAGGCTCTCTGAAACAAAGTGAACGTTACCTCACAAAATGCACTTCAGTACATAAGAATCATTCTTGCAGTCAGCTACTTTGTACAAAATTTTGTCGGTAGTTTCTAAAACGTGAAAATTTCTACTGAGATGACAGACCGTCTTGACCATGAACAATATTGCTTAACAAGAAAAGATTGTGTGATCTTCTATTATTCAATGATTCGAGCTTCATAGCCGGTGTGAACATAAGTGACGTCAGCAGTTGGTGACGCCCTTTGATTCACATTAGTCTACACAATCTTGCAGATAGCTCAAGTCAAGTAGGCTTTTTGCATAATGTACGGCATCCATCAATTTTTGCAAAGGCATCCTTCTCGGAGGCATCTGAACGAAGCAGTAATGCATCTGTCAAATGTCTGAAGTTTGATGTCCATACTTGATGACAGATATTCGATTATTACCCCACACATCTACACCACCATCACACCACTGGTCAAGTCAGGAAACACAAGAGCTGCGGTCAGACGGATAAGTTTGGATTAGCCGAGTGATCGCACATTATGTGGATACAAGCTGGTTTCGAGCCTGATCGGTTGAAATTTCCCGTTAAATCTTGTTTGCACCGAGAAGGCAACAGCGCTGGCTGAAAGCGGATCAATACACACCGACCGATTAATGAACTAAAACAAATAGTACTTGGTAGTCCTTAGGCCTGACAAAGATTTAGGAGTAGTTCAAATGAAAAAAAGTACTAATTACCGAAGACTGCATTCTATCTGAAAGCCAGAATTTTAATGTCGCTCCTCTTCCTGATAACACTTACCTCATCCAAAAAGCGAATCGCGAAGAGACTTCATGGGCTTATACAGTCTCATGGTTTCATCTCAGAGGCACAGTATAGATCCTAGAAGCCAAAAGATGAAGCAATCTCATGTATAAGAGGTTCGGCAAACATACTACAGATCAAACTGTGTATGAAAAATTCTGCTTACATAAAGTTGCGCGTTGGCTTGTTGATAATGTGGGCTACCTCTGCGAACGTTCACTTCCACTTCGTTTGAAGTAGCCTGGAAGATATTCCTATACTCCTACAAAAAGTGTTTTCCGTGAATGTTGACTCGATTTTTACCGACGTACCTCCGCACGAGTCAGTGTGGTTTTCCGAAAATCTTAGTTTAGGTCCACCCGTCAAGTACCTAAAAATCATGATTTTTTTAAGCACACTTGTACTAATAGATCGCTGGCATTGTAAAGCGCAGTCCACTGGAACCAGGGCTGGCGAATTTTAACCTGGGGATACCCAAAGGACAAGTTCCATATATAATTTCTCGATACCTTGGGGGATATTTTCGTTAATACTACTGTTGAACGGTTTGATAGCCCCTAACTCCGTTCACGCAAATCTACATGCATCTTGTAAATATGTTCACACAAAAGCTTCGCTTTTTTAAACATACTTGAAAGTAGGTGGGAAGATGGGTTTTTAAAACGGCGTTCAATAGCTGAGATCTTCTGGCCAATGTCATACAAGTGTAGGTTAGTTAAAGTACTATTCTATGGGATAAGGAGAATTCGATGCTTTGATCAACCACAGCAGGGGAGTCGTTTCTGTAAAAGACTATGATTTATAAAAACACAAATTTAAGATCTACCTATCGTCCACATAATCCATCAGTTCCTTTGCAGTTGTGGAGATACCTGCTTGGCATGACAAATCGAAAACTATCGGAATGCATGGCTGAATATGCACCATAGTACGTCTTTTGAGAAATGTCAGTCGTAAAAATCGTAAAAGTGCGCCTGCTGAAAACTGGTCACATAATCGATCCAAAATCTTTGTTCAAAGTGTGCTTGCCCAACCAAAAATTCAAATATTTTGTTTATCAGTCAAGTGATATTGACCAAAGCCTACCAACTAGACTTGTGTGCACCGAAGTTTTGAAGGAGTTTAGGTGGCTACGGGGTTTGTAGGATTAGTATTCATGTCGATCTGGCTTAGACTGCGCCCCACGGGGTCCGATATAATTACTCTAGTGAATCCTTACCAAAAATAAAGGTGCTGGACTCCGGTTATGCTCTAATAAGAGTTCATCAGCTGTAGCGTGGTTTGAATTCTGGACATCTGATATGTGAGGCATTCGTGTTACTAATACTAGACAAGCCGAAAGCGCCTAAATTATCACATCTGTCCATCAGGTCATAAGCGTCCGTGGCGCTAAATGAGTGGGAAGTCCTGACGGGTGGATCAGTCGATCGACACAACCGGACAGAACAACCTCGTTAGCTTGAAACATATTTGTTTATATACTTACTCAGGCGGCGTTCGTGTATGTCCACAAAACTGCTACTGCGGGCCCAATTGCATCCTCATACGGCACAGGAAACGGGGTAGTTCGCTAGTTTCTAAATTAGTCTTCAAACCGATCGACAGCGACGCGTACAATCTTGTTGCTAAATGTGCACAGTGAACTTCTAGCGCATTTCATTCACCACTTGGTGGCCACGAAACGGGAATGTTGGAAGCATCTTTTTCTATTCAACCATTAGTTCGGTTTGCCTCAATAAATTCCTCCGATTGTTTTTACCTTGATGAGGTTTCTCGGACAGCCATAAGATTCTAGCCTCTTTTTCATTCTCTAACCAATCATCCAATCAATTTTTTCTGACTCTAAGCAAACAGTTTCTGATGAGCTCCAGCTGGTATTTGGCTGGCTTTAAGCTGTAAGGTTATAGATACAGTACACTTGAAATGGACCTGCCGGTGACCTTTTTATGATCCGAATACTTCTTTGGCTTTATTTAATTCAAGAGGGTCAGAAAACCTGTGGAATGCTTATCTTCACTGATGAGCCAAGGTCCACCAACAAAAAGTTCGTAGATTTTGCCTGCGTTAATAACATCTTGTATATTATATCTTTGAAACAGTCATTATTTGGGACCAGTTGCCTACCCGCACCTTCACCGTCTGTTTGTATAAAGCTGACCAGGGGCAGGTGATACAATGTTCAGCTACTAATCTGGATGTTCCGGTTTCGGATTTTTCTAGAGAAACGTGATATATCATCGTTGATGATTCTTGGTGGCAATGGAACGGCTGTACAGTGCTTTGTAGCCTTTCAGCATAAAGTTACTTCACTTGCAGGATGCAATTATAGTTAAAAGCTCAACTGAAGGTTGATTCTGTGCAGATAAACCAAACATTTTTATGCATGAAAGAGTAAGATTTTCGAGGAAATATGTGCGGACTGGACCATAATAAACCAACGCTAAAAGCCGTCCCTTAAGTTTCACACATCAAAGAAGAAATGGGATGGAAGAAAAATCCTGTCAGAGTAAGACACCACTAGTGAAAATGATCCAAAATTTTTTACTAAACATGTCCAACACAAGCTCGCCGCATGGTAATAGACAAATAGTGGCCAGGTAGTCCGGCTGGGAAATGACACCATGCTTACCACCGGGGTGGGTTATTTACCGTGTATTCCGCCACATACAGGTAGAATACTGTGGTTCCGGTAAGGCTAGACCAAGAAGGCGAGAAATCCTACCGTATTCATATTGAGTCGCTTTCGATTTGCGATGCCGTGCTATGACCTGTCCTTCGCAAACTTTGCAAGGTAGGGGTTTGAAGTGAAATAGAAGGATTTCCTTGGTAGACGCACATTCCCAACCATCACAATCTGATAACCTCTGCTTGCTACACTTGCGATTCGGACCCGTTACTAAGTACTCGCGTAGTACTGATCTCGTTGCGTGTAAATGGTGCAGCCAGCTACCGCTTGCAAAATCACGAGCGATCAAATGTTTTGAGACAACATGCGAGTAAATGGTCTTCCAATTCAGGATGCGTCTCTTTTACAACATTTACGGATAAAGGCTAATTAGGATGCAGTTTCTGAGAGCGAAGAAGAGCCTCCATTGCAAAGGTGACATTGGCATCGCTTATAGCTAAGACGGAATCGGACTCTCGAGAAACAGTTGTTTTAAAGATGATTTATTATGGCCATGCAAAACGTTCTGTGTACTTTTCACTGGTTGACATGGGATGCAAAAGACAAAATAGCTCTTACTAATATGAGGTTGAACATTAATGACGATTCTAATGAATGCACTTTAGACCGAGATTAAAACCAGTAAGGAACCACGAATGACGTGAACAGCGCTACACAAGCAGACAAGTAAGGCAAGCAGTTGGATTGAAATGACAGGAAAACTACACTTAAGGACAGTGGAAACTCCGGACAGGCCATCGTTGGGTTCTCTTCTTGGTACCCACCAAATAAGTTCATTAGCTAAAGCTCAAGAAGAGCTGTCCGAATTTTTCATTGACTTTATAAGTTGTATTGAGGCGAAATTGGATAATTTGAATAGAGTCCCAATGGAGATATAACACGCACTGTTTGCAGCTCTTTCAGTTAGAGAATGTTTCAAATGAGAGTTTCAAGAATAATTTGGGTGAGTCCCTCATCAATGCCAAGTTAACTTGCGAAGGTGAAACTAAACTTGAAAAATAGAGGTATTTGGTCTCAGTTGCACCAAGTTTTCGCCAGAAACAAAAGTCAGTCAGCACCCTTCATCTGGGTCTAAAAATACTGTGTAATTTTTCCGCACTTTCCCAGTGATATTGCGTGTTGTTTAGTGCCATTTGAACGGTATCCGACTCACAAGAATGGACAAAAGCCTCCCCCCTCATGATTGCTTTTCTTCGAGGCGATTAATGTTTGACAAATACGCTCCATCAGCTTGAACGCTGGCCCAAATGATCCCTTGGGTACTGTTTGCGCTGTGCGTCTAGTCAGAGAGCACAATAAGCGATAGATCATTTTGAAGCCTTTTGAATATCTCGTTAAGACAAGTTAAGGACGGAAGTTATCAAGTTTGAGTTATGAAATCCGATACTTTTTCCGCTCTCTTAATTGTGTCAGCCAGAACTACTTTAGGTCAAATAGCCTCTTGTGCCTTGTAGGCAGTTTTTGTCAGGCACTGTCTCTCGTGGTATGAAAGGAGCTTCCAAAGTAGCTCCAGAGCATGACCTGACCAGAAGTTCACTCAAAACTTTCGCACAGAAGAAAGTTGACGGTTTCTAATTTTGTGAACCGACTTAATCCGCGCAAGTCAGCGCATGCAAACTTGTTTTGTTCTTGTTTCTGCACGTAAATGAAGCATTGAGGTACACCTGCGCAGCGCTCTGCTTTAGACCCACTTGGCTTATCGATTAATTTAGGTGAATGTTCTACCAACATACGTACCACACACCAGTGAGCAGCCGCTGTGTGGTTGGGTAGCGCTGAAGCGACCTATTGGAGCGACGCTAGTTACGTACACAGAGATGATGACCTTGACAAACAGCATCACGCACGCAATAACCAATAATATTTCACCATCAACCGCTAGTGCATCGCTTGGTCTGAGCTGTTCACGTAGCGCGAGTTGGAGTCTGCCAGTCTGTGTGCTGGATGAAACATAGCAATTTTTCAAAATGCTCTTGTTCGAAGGTGAACCTGCCTTGTTTTTCTTGTTCACCACTTCGGTACTCAGTTTGTTGATCGGTGGTTGTTTGTGGGGTTCAGGAGAGGATGAAGGAAACCACAACAAAATGATTGGAGGAATTGTGCTATTTTCCATCGGATGTGCTACTACAGTGGCGTTTTTGTCCTTGTACATTTATCGGCGCATTCGGAGGCGAAAAAAACGCCGCCTTGAAATCGAACGAATCTTACATTTGCAGGAGTCCACCAATTCTGCAGATAAGCCAAGTAAACGCGCGAGTGATTTACGGAGATCGGCGTACGATAACAGAGCTGCAGAAGTGGATGAAAATGACAGAGATCGTTAGGTACATTCACGCCAATTTATTTGAACCAAAGAAGATGGTGTGTAACTCGCAGAAAAAAACTAAGCAATATTCCGCGACCAATCATATTTTCAACAACGTTATGCCCATGGAATTAACCGTTTTTGTGAAGCCCAACCTTCTTGTGGCCTCCATGACACTAAGGAAATAAACTAATCCTTTTGAGAAGTGATTTCGAAGTGAGTAAACGAGTTCCTAGTTATTTCATCAACTTTCTGGCTGTGTATTTCTATCGTGGTTATTTTTCTAACTTTTGATGCTTTTATTCTCATGTACATATATTATTTTGACCTGCCCTGTTTGTCCTTAAATGTGTGCAAATCTCCGGTCTTTTTGATCAGTCAACATATTTCCTCGTGATCATCTCTTATTTACCTTTTTACGTCCAACAAAGAGCAACTTTGGGGGAAACGCAACCCTTCATTTTTCAAACCTCTTGTTTGCCCCAAAAGCGAACAAAATGTCTTCACTATCTGCGTGTCGTACGCAACAGTTTCTATGGACAGTCCCCATCATTATTTTGATGGTTATTACTGTGATTATTATTACGATTATCATTAATATCATGAGACCGTTACTCACTCTGAGTCGATCATGTGTGCCTACTAATTACAGTCAGAGACTGGAAGAGTTTTGGGAACTGTGACAGAAGACACTAGGACGAAAAAAAACAGACATGGTAGAACGAATAAATGTTCAGTTGAGCAAGTCTGTCGGTAGTTTTGAGAACGGTGAAGATAAAAGTTCAGATATCGCATTACTATGGTCGAAGTTTTGAGATAACTGGTTGCAATAACGGAATCAATGACAAACCATTTGTTCCTTAAATTGAGGAGTGGGGCTTTCCAGCGTGTGCCATCAGTCAGCTTTCAAAAACATGAGAACACATTGTCTTCTCCCAATAGGAACCACCTGTCCGACATAGTCAAAGTGATCCCCTACGGATGGGCGCTCCCTGTTAGTGGGACCAACTAAATCCGTAGTTTAATGTGATATGTTAATGTTCCTTAAGTTAATCACTCAACTTATAAGAGATCCGTCATGTCTGTTTGTGTTTCGCATTATTCATCTTACTTAAATCGGTACGAAGTAAAAATTTGCATAACAACAAGTGAACATAGGATGCCACTAAGAATCTAGTGCTTTTTTGCGAGAGTCCGTTATTAGAAACATTGTTCAGGTTTTCCCATAGATTTAAATTCTAGGTTGCCATTATCTATCATTTTTAAGTAGACCCATTCGATTGGCAGCCTCGAATTCATCGTCATGTAAAGAAAGCACCATCTGCGGTAAAGTACTGAACATGAATTTCCTGATAAACTAACGTTGTCTTCTCTCTACAATTGAAATTTTTTTAGCAACAGAGAGATCAACCGTAACTTCGTGGTCTAGTACACCATTTAAGTATACCATCGGGGTCTCAAGCTGGGTCTCAAGCCTAAATCATTGGCCCTCTCTTATTTTCCCATACTTAGGTGAGTTGAACAGCAACAGTGGGCGGTCGTTATTTTTTTCTCTCTACAAATACTGCACGCAGCTCCCCAATTCCCGTAGAAACAGTCCCTTTGAGGAAGTGACAGGGCCAAACGCCCAAATATTCGCAGGTTGCAAATTTGCAGTGTCGGTTTAAAAATAAAGTTCGGGGGACTGGTATAAATGGTGCCTTTGAGGGCAGTCATTTTACGTTAGGGGGGGGGGGGAATTAGTGGCATGAACCACGGTAAATACAATGATTTACCAAGTTGATCAAGTAGAGCCAGCTGAAAGCCAGGGGCGCATAGTGTCGATTCAGCTCATACTGTCTCCAATTAACTATCGTTTCTTTGATTTATCAGACAGTTGACGATTGGCGGCTGCTGATACTGGGCTTCACTAACTCCTGTAAAGTCGTGGATCCTATGCACGACTAGCCTCACGTAGGCCGGTCTGATCAGATGTTCCCGAAAAGCGACAATCTTGAATGCCGACCAACTCATATGTCGCAGAGCCTTTTACGGCAAGTTGCGAAGCTCTCCACAAGGGATGCCGTAGGTCCTTCACTTTAGGAATATTTTACTAGAAAAGCAGCCAAATAATACTGCAATCACTCACGTTTGCATAACATCCCCAAATCGAGTGGAAATGACGCTTTGAGGCAACTCTTCAAACAAGGACTCTCCCATATCTTTTACCACCCATTTGCACCCATCATTTGGGCTCATCACCAAATCAGCACTTACCCATACTGAGGACTCCGGATACATGAAGATGTCGATCATACAGCTCTACTTTGCAAATGAACAGCGAAAGTGATCATCTAACTTCACGACCTATAAAATAATGCCAACATTTATCTTGGATTCCCTTGGAAGCACTCACTTCTGGAGTACTCTGAAACTAATACGTGAGGTAAAAAGGCGCTCACTTTATAAGTACTCGAGGCAGGGTTCACAACGCCAGGTAGGTATTTCATGATTAAATCTTCTCAGAACTTAAAATCCTCCAGATGAATGAAACACACTACATAGAAAAACATGATTAGTTTTAAGCATTCACAAAGGGACAATGAAAGCACCCATTAATAGTTGAAACCTCAGCAGGTGAGAAGAATTCCCCGGCTAGGTAAATGAACCAAAAGTACAAAATGTTTTGGCGGTGTTTTGCTTACCCAATCGAAATATACAATACGTCGGAAGACTTTGCTTCAAAATCCTCCTTAGGGAGGTGTGTGACTCCAGCAGCAGTTGCTAGTGTCTTACTGTCATAAGATCAAAGTCAATGCCCTCTGATATCTGGGCGATATTAACTCCATTGTGGAAGCTAACTGGGCGCCCCACAAATGGCGCTGAAACGCAGCGACTATCAGTCTATTATACAGAAGTGTCGCGAAGCACTCTGGAACTGAAATGCAAGCGTGCGACACAACGTATACTGTAGCTTGGTTGTTAAAGCACTCGCCCGGTATGACAGAGGTTTTTGGGTAGTACAGGGACGCCGAATTGTATTTGGCTCCATATTCAAAACGGTAACAATCCCCGTCTCCTACGCTTTAATCTAAAGGAGAGAATGGAAGATGTCTAAGAGAAACTGTTCTATATTTGTGAGACTCCAATAGCACCCAGGATCCTCAACCAAAGGGTTCCTTTGGAAGACCTCACTACAAGGCCATTGCGGCTGATCAGTGGTTATTGGAGAAGCCTTAATTTTATAGGAGAAGGTTTCTCCAAAATCTGGGAAAATGGGTCTGGGTTTGTCCAGGCCAGTGGTGTTTAGCTTGGGACTGTTTACCCTAGGAGGATTCAGTACCTGAGCTGTTTCTCTCTATCAAATTCATGACAGATCCTTGGATCGGCAAAATCATCCTGCGAATTTCAAATAACATTACGAGGATAGACGCCGACTATATTGGGGGCTCATGTTGAGCTGGACGTCAAGTCAATGTGATTGCGTGTGTCATCAAGTTGAGTACCTCCTTGCCATCAATGAAATGATAAATTCTATTGCACCGGACACTAACAAGATCACTGTATAACAGGAGGACGAACAAACCGAAACCTTGGGAGCTCGCGACAAGAAAAAGTCGAGAATCACTTCCGTAAACAGCCAGCTTGTGATCACACCGTCTGACGACCGGTTAGTTATAGACATAAGTGGACAGTAGAAGATAAGGAAGAAACGGCAGCAAGAATAAATTTTGATCCTCAAGTCGGAAACACGAAAGGCAGTAAAGTACATTCTAATGGTATGCCCAAAGATAGACGAAACTGGAAGTTTCTGGTACCATGTTCTTGCTGTTTGTTTTCTTGTTATCGCATAGTTGCCAAATTCTCAAAAACATGCAGCCTCTTATGTAAAAATGACCTCAGCACTTAGGTGCACCAAAATTTACTGGGATTTTCAAATCATTAAGCGGCCGGTATCGATAACCCAGCTGCATACCGGTGACTCCACAAACAGCTAGCAGACTCTACCAATCGCAATTTCGTTGGCATCTATACTTGCAACGCACGGTTCATCAATAGGCAGACAGCCTGTGCTAAACATAACGAGAACTGGTAAGGGAATAGAAATAACACACTACTCATGAGTTTGCTGAAAACTCTTCGACAGCCCATGACTGGTTTCACCCTTCGTGAGAATCATCAGGTAGGCGCAGTCCACGGGTCTCCGTTAACCTTATGGTAAGGGAATGATTCTCAAATTCAAATCACCTGACTGACCACTGGCCCAATTAGATGAGCACAGTCCAATGAGATCAAAGTCAGCGTCTAAAAGGCTAAGTCTAATTAAATAAATGCTATATAATGCCTACATTGTGACCTTCCTGTTGTAAGATGAGCTGAGTTACTACAGGCCATTATGAATTAAATCCCCGTCACTTGTTCTCAACCTCCGTTTTCAAAAACAAGTACGGAAGTAAACCTGACAAGAATGACGCATATTTTGTAGGATAACGAGTCACTATGTATATGACAGATAGGAAGTAGTGTTCATGTACATATTTGCCTCAGATCCCTTAGATGTTAGTCTGTTTGAGTCGAATCCATTGGCCGATGTCGTGGCTTCCGATTGCTTATCGATTGGCAGTGCTGCCTATGAACTAAGATATGTTCACGCTCTCTTCGCTGAGCGGAACGCCACAGTAGGAACTGCTGAGTTAATGTCGACTACCTCGTAAAATTCCGTCGCTATCTTTCTCTGTGTGGTGTCGTCAGTGCGTCGTTTTGATTGGCCTAATTTGGCGCATGCCACTCACTGTGCAATGATTTGACGCCAAGATAAATAAGCGTACATCGAGCATCCGACTGAAATACCTACTGTCTCTCAAAGAGCCTTTCTTTTCACAGCCGCTTTCTTTGGTGGGCAAGCGCTGGTGAGTCGCTGAGGCCTGATTTTGATTGGGCGTGGCCGGAATAAGTAAGAACCCTGGCTCTGTCAGAAATCTGGGTCACTCATCAACAACGCTTCAGAAACATTGAAGCTGAGGTGACGGGTGTGCTTTCGTTCAGTTTCATATATTCCCCCATCTCTTACCCGAGTCTAGGTTGTCTGCAGTCCACCAGCTTGTCTGTCCATTGATCAATGTAAAGCACTGACAGTTATTGGTTAATTTTCTGAGCAGCGTCAGGTGCTGCGTACGACCTTTGACGGTAGTCATGGCTACCAGGACAATTTCAGTGTGGTATGAGACTGCAACACAACCGTCTAATTTTAGAAGTGAAATCATCGTGCATATCGAACAAAAGGATTTGCTATGTTTTGCTGCAATCAAACTGACATCGGTCTACCCACGAGATTCAGTATTCAATCCGAAGCGATAAAATACCAGTCCACATCGGCAAAATACATCTCGGTTATGGCCCCCGAGATGCGACATGGTGGCGACCACAGATATGACTGATGAAAATACATCACTGCACATCATAAACGGAAGATTCATACGAAGCTTTTTTAAATCTCTACTTGACACCAGTCGGGTAAAACAAACAATTCATGAATGCAAAAGCACGCATATTTTGTTCCAAAGAGGTCAGCAGTCGGACTGATGTATCCATACGTGGCACTGAGGATCAGCTTGCGATAAACAGAATTTAGGATTAGCAAGACGCATCAGAGGAATTTGTGGGTTAAGTTTAGAACAACTGGAAGGAAACGATCGGAACAACGAGAAATATGCAACACGTAGGTGGTAGATAACACCAGTGTATCTTTTGCTATTTCGGTCAGCTAACGACGTTCCACCAGCGATACCCATTATTCTGCCTAACTTTTAAAATGGTCCCCCTGTAAAACTGAGCCTACAGTCTGAATACTATGGAAGGTGGCTTAAGGAAATAGAAACATAGATAATTTGTAACTGGTTGTACCACGAGAGCATCAAGTAATGATATTTCATTGTTTCACTATGGAATGTAGGAAAAGTCGGAATGTGACACCAAGTTGATCATCATAGAAGTCCAGAGCGACTAAATAATCTCAGGTGCTTCATTTTTCTACAAGTGACTTACAAGTGACCTACAAGTGATCTTAGAACAAAACTAGCAAAAACAGTCACAGGGTCCTTATTTCCCAGGTGTCCTACCTAACTGTACAGCAGAATATGTCAAAAGACTTAATTTCCTTCGAGTTTACTGTCGACACCGGAAAGGCTCATCAAAGAAACAAATCTGGACGCTGGATGTTGCCACTATACACAGCAGTTTACTGCATAGGCTTTCAGTCGTTGTCGTATTTCCCTACTTGACGGTAACTTGATATGCACCACAACAGTACATAGAAAGAAGTCTCTGGAAGTGAATGCTGATTACCACACGCATTGAGATGAATTTCAGGAAGCGACCATATATGCATATGTGGTCGTCATACATGCATTATTATGCAGAAAGTGTGCACGGCATATTCAACAACGGTGTTAATAGAACTGGTCTGCACGTTCCCACATGGTTACACTATTTTAGTGTGATGAACAAGTACCCTTGTTACCAGTCACCTATTCCTCACGTCATCCAAATGCAGTTTTCTGTTTGAGAACTTATTGTAGCTGAACCCCAAATAGAAAGATGCACTCGTCTGTGTTTCCGACAGCGAGAAGAACATTCACTGATCATCGAAAAACCGCACGAGCTTGGCTTAGATATCGGGTAGCTTTGAATAGTTTCGCTGCCGAGTTGACCCTATGGGACTTCGGAATCTTTCTTATGAATTCTCAAAGTCTTTTATACACAGGTTTCCTATCGTGAACACTCTTTCAGTGAAACATGTGCAGCAAGGGGCTTACTTTATACGTCTGCTGTGAAGCAGACGCACACGATATCCAGTATTCCATTTCCGCAGCAGTTCGAACACTTGTACGGAACTTGGCGTAAAGCTCCATTTCTTGACGAGGCCTATGAGTATATCCTGTTGTAAGGTATGGTGGATTGGTAGGTAGTTGCTGCGCGAAAAAATCGGTTAACTGATACGACAGAAATGGTGCAGTTATTTGGGTGCGAACAAGAAACTGGAGCATGTGATGCGCGGCGTGCAGAGTCGGAAGCTTCTGATATGATCCAAGGCCAGTTGTTCTCTGGTGTGGCACAATGAAAGTAAAACTCCGATCAGATGATCAAATGAAGTAAATGCTAATATCCTCGAAGAAATATGCCAAACGTTCTGACTAACATACCGGTGGTGAATGGCCAGTGTGCGTTTTATGGTGATGAGCTCAGTTGCGCACCTGCAGCTTCCAAAATCCAACCTGTTTTCTAAAAATGTGCAATCTATTGGACCAGAGCTTCGTAGTTCCCATGGAATTAGCGGATTCGTCACGGAATAAAGTCTTGTAGTGACTTTCCGTTTACCGTTTGGTGGTCTAGATGTTTCCGTTGCTACAATGCACACTATGTTTGTACAGTTTCTGTGTTTTGCAATAACTCGGATAGTTTTTGGTCTGGGATTTCGAGTACAAATGCACGCAAATAAACCCTTTTAATAAACAGCATTTCAAATTTCTTAACAGAATAAATATCATAAATGTGGTATAAAATAATAAGATTGTTGCTTCAGTTCTCCCTTGTATGGAAGAAATTAGAGTCCGGCTGCCCACTACTGACTGAGAATTTCAGACGAGCAACAACATTTTTACATCTATCCCACTTGTGTGTATCTTCTACAGTCACTCCTGAGACAACTGTCTTCTGATTTTTCCTAATAGATATTGGATGAAATTTACACATGGGCTACGTGTAGATCAACGTGAGAACCCGACCGATGGTGGTTTCTTTTAAATAAGCTCCCCACCTTGGAAATTCCTCAAAGAAGAAAGTATTTTCAACAGTGTCAACATTTTACGCAGTAAATACAGTAATCCGCTCACCAAAGAAACAGCTCCAAGGAAATGATATTCTTGGTTTGGTCAGTAGACAAGATTTATTGAAGGCATCTCCACTGAACATTCTTCTCCATTTGAAAAATCGAGAACATGTATATGGGTAAGCAGAATTGGGGACAATCAAACGATTTCGGAGACATCTTAGAAGTGAGGTGTGGGGTTGACTGCAATCCAGATCACTTTCCGAATAACTTCCTCGAACCAAAGCGAATCTCGCAACCTAGAAATACCAATTTTCAAAAATATTCAAGTAGCAATAAGGCATGAATTCGAACTAGACAGCTCACTTGTCCTAACATAAAAGGAAGACCGACTTGGCTGACTGACTTTCAGTAGAAGTGGAGACACGCCACACACCAATGTTTTACAGTGAGGAGTAGCGGGACTGGGCAGCATACGCGATAAGCTACTAAGGCTGAGCGGATTACCAATGCAGGATGAAACTCATTACCCCCTATCGAAAATGGAATTGTTCAGCAAGGTTTCAAGGTTGCAGCGACAATTACTCTATGGGAACGTAACGAAAGCCTACAAAGACGGGAAGTTATCGCGGAACTGGCCTCCTGCGTATATCCGGTAAGATAGCGAATAGCATCCTGGTCAACCAAAAAGCTGCTAGTATCATGGTTGGAAGGGTTTCCGAAAACCAGTATGGATTTCAAGGCGATCGAAGTGCGACTGAATTCATCTATACCGCGAGACAAAAGCAAAGGGAATCTCTTTGGAGCAGCCTATTTCTCCACGGACTGTTTGCAGACTTCTTCGAAGCCTCCGGCTCAGTTAACAAAGAAGCATCATGGATCTTCTTATGGGAGCAAATTGGTCAAATTAATCCAAGCCTTTTACGCAGGGATAAAAGTTCGGACGCGAATCTGCGCTACCATCGAAATCGATACAGGGCTGGACGGTGTTGTGTCTCTGCTCCAGCGCTGTTTAACCTCTGTTTGCCAACTATCCGGTAAGAGACACGCCGCGTTTACTAAGGTGATATGCAAATTCGCTGCCGATTTGACGGTTGTTTATTCAGTTTAAAGTGCCTTCTGGCCAAAACACTACTGTACTAATCCAGCGTCCTTGTGCTGCTATTTGTGGATGACTGCGCTTCACTTTCGCATTCTGAAGCGGAATTATGGCGACTGGCTGCGGCGTAACTCGGTTTGGCTTAAATATAGATATTAATAAAAACGCCCGCGGCTTTATCGGCCTGTGTCAAGGGCCCAAATTAAAACACCAGGTGTTTCGTTTAATGGTTGTTAGACAGTGTGCTGCATGGGTTTCTGCAGCATAACATCCATAGACCTAAACGGAGCACCAACTGCAAAGGCCAGGATGGCCTTTCCGATTAGCTTCGGAAAAGAGACTGAAGCCATCGTCGCTTGCTTATAGACGCCAGGCGTGAAGTGTGTTGGCCTGTTTTGCAATGTCTCCTCAAAGTCCTTCAAACCAACCGCCGAACACTGAATTTCTTCGAAGAACAAGCACTGTTCTAGTCGGATGCAGTACGCTTCACAAACGTCTGTGCTGGTTAGAAAACTTGAACCCAGTAGCCACAACTCGCATCCCAAAACAAACTGTTTACGGTCAGTTAGAAATCAAGCGCATGCGTAATTCCACCTTTGAGCTATCCCTAAGTTAATTTTGGAGCTTTGAGCCACGATGCGCCTCACTGGTTTTATCACTATTGAAGTGCAAATCCGGCTGAAATGCCAACCAGTCATGACGGCCGAATTCAGAGTTTGACCTTTTGGATCTCATATATTGATTATCCATATAATTCTATTCGAGGAATAACAGTTTATTCGTGTATTCGTAAATCCCCTAAAAAAATAAAGGAAATAGAATGCCAACACATTTTCCCTTACTGTGATAGGGCTCGGCGGATGATTCCGTTAAACTTGTGTACAAATACTAGTTTAAAAAAACGCGGTTTCATTTGAGCCACGCTGTTTCATGTACTGTTCAGAAGAGATAAATCCTGGTGCATGGGGCTCGATATTGCACGCACAGTGTCCAACACTTCTTGGTTGTTATAGATTTAACTCTGTCCATAATACCTACTTCATCAGAGCTTGTTGGTGTTCTGGCTGGTAGATTTGTCTGCCATTTGTCCTCGTGATTGAGGAGTTTAGCAACAAACTGTAGGTGATAGTTCTACCCACAGTTGCATGAGCCCAGTGCTGATTGCACCTTGTTTGTAGACTGTCAAAGCAAGACAACTAGCACAACTCCAATTCTGACGGTGTATGGGTACAAGAGTGAGTACAGATAAACCGTTAGTGTTATCCGTATTGTAACACCTGCACCAGGTGTGATCAAAAAAAGTACCCAAAAGATATTGTCTTAGATATAAAAAAGTGAGTTTTCACAGATCAATAACAGATAGCTGATTAGGCTATTGAACGGCTGATGAATAATGCATCGGAACTCTTAAATTGAACTGGATCTTTGCAGGTAGATCTGTTGAACAGTTTTCATTTCCCAGTGCATCTTGAGTGAAAGTGGTCCGATAAGTCCCGGGTAAAGGAACAGAGTAAACTGGAACTGTCCGTCGAAACACAGTCATGATCTTGTATTCTTCATTTAACGTATCATGACGCGAGTGCTCCTATCCATAGACATGCTAGATGTAAGCATGTACCTATTTCAACACCCCGAGGGCTTTTAAAGGATACACGATGTTGTATAATGGACTTTTACGTGTGATTTTCTGTGCCTTCACGATGACGCATGGTGGAAGGAGGCCCGAGTATCTGTCTTTAACTAGGCATAAGCATGCACACTTTCTTTGTCATAAATTGCTTCAAAATTCCCGAGTTGCAAGTGGGAGTAGCCCATGAGTGTCGGAATATGAGGGAATAAAAAGCGCAACCATCATATATATATATATATATATACTTCTACGTGTACCATTTCTTAAGTGTGCGACACTTTTAAGAAAAACAGCCTGAATATCATAGTTCTGGCACGGGTGTCCTGATTTTTAGAAACATTTCGTTCATTCCTAGATCAGACCTTGAAAATGTTACAGTTAAAGTGTTTTTTTATTTATTGCCAACAATGTTACTTTACGTTTATTCTTATTGGACTTACAAGCCCATTTGGATAGCTGGAGGTGAGTTCGGTAAAAGACCATGATGTCTCTGATAGTTTTCGTGTTACGCAATTCTGAAAGCACTTTTAGCAGATTGCCAGAAGGAGTCACTTGTGGTGAACCCGAAATGAACCCGAAATTTCTTTCATTCTTTACAAATTGAAGGCCTTGTGCTCTCGGCTGACTTAAGTGTCTATCCATTGGCCGGAAGGTCACCGGTTCGAAAGTCTCTGAGCTTCGTGAGTTGCACACTACTGGACGAAACATCTGTATGGTTCTTTTAGCATAGACTGGCTTCACTGACAGGACGTAATCTCCACCGAAAACAAGAGGTATTTCAGAGATGCAAAGGCTATTGGGACGATAAAAAGGCACATTTATGCGTGGCAGTCTCAAGAAGTGAGTCATGTATTACTTTAAGAGCACCCATCGCACGAAGTTAAATACGAATAAGCAAACTCGAATAGTACTGGACTTCAATCAGAAACAGGACTTTTTTTGAATCAGCCACAAAGAGCCGACATCACGGACTGATGCAAGAGGATCCATACAACTGCATTAAGTTTACTTCCCAGCTTCAGCCCACTAAAACCAATCCAAATTTATTGACTGTGGTGTGTTGATAACATAAGTAATCAATATTCCAAGAGAACAAGTTACCAGAAACGTTGTAACGCAACAGTTGGATGTAAACAAGCTAATAACAATCTTGTTCAAAAACTAAGCTCTTGCCTTCTGTGAATGACCATACTTGAGTTTTTCTCGAAAGACTTCAGGCTGATACTTTTCCCATATCTAACCACCAATGGTTAATTCCTTTAGCGATCTCTGCTTTGTAGCGTATACGCATTTGTACACGCAACTACTATGAGAAATCGGGAACCCTCGTCCCAGCACTTTGACCAGCTAAGAAACCGGCTTCAAGCATTGCCTGTGGAACGCATGATGAACTCTATCCTATGTTTTTATTTCTTTTTCAACTGTGTGCGCTGAGCACTATCAAACAGGACAATTGAAAGCTTTCCGTGACCAACGCACACTGCTCGCCACCGGAGGCACCTGCCAGTTCTACATAACTCCAAAATCAACTTACCACAAGTTCGCTATACTGTATCGAACAGTGCCATAACTTTGGCCGTGACCTGAGATCATATGACAGTGTAGCTTCAGTAAAGATGACCCCGAACATGTAACTATTACCTAGCCCTAATGGAATCGTGCAAGGTTTTCTAACATTGAGAAAAAACGCTGATAAAGCAATGGTTCCTCGGCCTATACTTAATGATATTGAAGAGTTAACAGCGAATAACTACACACACTGCAAACTTTCCCACATTTCGACTACGACGGCAAGGGAAATCCAATTTATGGTAGTCTATTTTTAATGCTCAAAGAAGCCACTTTGAACCTAAAAGCACGACGCTTCTCACCAGGCATCTGCCAGCTCTACATTTCTGAGTACCATGAATACTGGATCTGGCAATGGGAATGGTCGATGACGTGAAATTAATTATTCTTCCAGCCGACTGGTTCTGGGACCGCGAGTTACCAATTAACAAAGCTCCGGATAGCCCACAGAGTGATCACCGAACTCGCCAAACCTCTACTGAAAATCCGTGAATCATAACAAGGGGATATTCTTGTCCCGAAAATTTGGGACCCTACTGGTAGTGGTGGTTTCTCACAAATATTTTGAAATGTAACATGTTTTTAGCTCTGCGACTGAACGTCTTCCCACCTAAACGTGCATTGGTTCACGAGGTCTGTAAACTGCATTTTGGTCTGGTCATACTATCGCAACTGTACCTGGCAGACACCGAGGAGAATGGGCACACAAGCCATTGTGTTGCGAGATACGCACTGCTGATGATTCCAAATGAGTATGGAACAGCTGTACAGTATTTCTGGGCTTTTTAGAATGGATTAACTTCGCTTACATAACGAAACCTTCATCGAAACCCCAAAATTTCCTCACACTATCAACATTCAAGAAGACATTCATGAGGAAAATCCCCTATTTCTTCGATTCCACTCAGATCTCCAAAATTGGCAGCTGGAAATCCCAAGAGTCACATGGAACCTTATCAGAAGCAATTCGTTATTCGTTCTGACCAGAGCCAATATATGGGACAAAATGCCACTTCAGAATCCCCACGAACACCTCCACTAATACCACCTTACTTGCTAATAAACTAATACACAAGAAGTTTTGACAAAGTTATGAGAACTATATCTTATGCAGAATGCTGTGGCTGAATTGTGGATATCCACAGAAATTTCCAACCCTACTCCTTGTGATGTTATCTGTACGTGACGCCCACCCATTTCAAGTGGAGTCTTGTTTATCTCTCAGTGGTGAAACCTGAAATGTGAGTTTATTGTGAAGACGGCAATCACGGATACAGTTTGGTAGCATGTGAAAATACAAAACAATAGTGCAGGGACCCTGCCTCCCCCAAACCAAACTAGTAGAACACATAATTCTCTATCATCCGCACTTCATTCCTCTCTGTGCAAAAAGTTCCTTTATATTCACTTTATGATGGCTTTAACGTCCCACCGTTGGAGGCTACCTTATTGTTAGGCATATATTTCAAAATTTGGTCCCTAGATTAAGTGGACGGCCACCTACTGCACGACCTTGTCCACAGTTGACCAGTTTCCGTTCCCGGAACCCAGGTTTCCTATTAACAAACAAGCAGCTACTGTAGATAATTTCTGACTCAATCCTCCCTTGGGCATGGCCACCGTGTGTTTCTCCAACTCGACTAACCATGTTACGCCTTCTACCCACCACATGTGAATGAAAAAATTAGGACAATTACGCATTGCGATGTCCTGGCGCATCCAGCGAAATGTAGTAGGTTGAAGTTCATGTGTATCACTCCAGCAGAGTTCACATGGACGACTTTAATGGGGAAAAATTGGATTTCTGCTTGCTGCGGCTTCCGCAGACATGTCAGTTTAGTCTACCAGCAAACAACAGTTCATGTGTTGCCGAATGACTAGAACAAACAATGCTTGACCAATGACCCAAACAAGTTCTGCCCGTACCACTCTCTGCAGTCCATGTGCACAACTAACTCGCAACCATACAGCTTTTACTAACAGAGGTTAACAATCGATCCTTTCAGTAACACAGTTTACATTGTAAGCGGCCTGTGCTGAGTAAAATACTGTATCGCATATCTTACTACATCGAATGGAAAGGATATGATAGTGCAAACATTTCAGAGTGCAACTTTGTCGCGTGCTTTCCAAAAACGTTGTATCTAGCGCAACTTGCTCAAGTGATTTCCACCACAAGTGCTATACCAAAGGAGCCACATTCAGTGCAATTAATCAGTGGGAAGAACTGTCACCAACAGCAGTATTGGTAGTTCAGCACAGCCTTGTAGAAATTCTTGTTCACGGAGAGCGGAACCAAGGAAGCAGCGCGTCACCATCAAGTCTGTAAACAGCGTAGAATCAAGAAGCAGCCTACCTGAAAACGTGCATCCATACTCATGGAAATCGTAGTGTCCGACTTAAAAATGGTATCCCTAAACACCACGGTTTCCATCAGCAAAACCGTCGCATATCCACAAATAACCGATTCATAGCCCACAGGCAAGGCTGGTAAAGGCTATTAAATGTGTGCGTTGCCCAGTGAGACTCCAAACAATTGGTGCGTTCCCTGATGAAAATCAGCGCCCCGGCGTGATCTACTTCTTTTCCATTAAATTCTGGACGGTCAGAACTATCCTTGCTGCACAACACTAATCTCCAAAGTCATTATCGTATTGTAATGAACCATTTCAGTCAGCTGGAATATTGGAGGAAACTCTTCTGTCTGAGGACATGTCGACCATAAAACGTTCTTTCTGTTCCCCACCCTCCACCGTCCTTGAGGAGCTGTTCACTTCGAACCTTACACCACCACATGGTGTGAACGGCTAGTAGAATCAATATTTTAGCACTTTTCGTTCTGTGAATTTAGTCGACGTGGTATGACTTGTTTGCAGGCTTTTCTTTGCATACAACTGGAGATTGATTATGCGCTGTTATCAGTTGTCACAAAATTTTCATTCGTATTCCAATGGAATGTCGCGAAGAACTCGTTCTTTTATTTTCCTGGAATGCTAAAATTTAGTGGAAGACTATGCACGCAGACCAACTGATGGGGCGACTGATATCCATCATGTTACCTGAGAAGCCAACGAGTTCTTAAGATCAATAGAGAAACAGACCCTAGCTGGTAATCCAACCAACTGGCCCTACGGATGATAGGGTAAGGGTCTTCTGGTTCCTACTGAACCATCGTATTTGAAATCGATTTCTAATTGAATGAATATATGTAACTCATAGTTTAAATCAACCACGTGTGTTCCGCCATTTTGTGACCACCTTGTCTTTAGCCAGTGCGAACTTTGGGATCCCGTTTGGAATTAGCAGTTCCTAAACCTGTGTATGGAAGCCGGCGTAATCCCACGATTTGAGATTTGTACAATTTTATTATTCTATTATTATACTCATAGTACCAGATTTGTTAATGAACCTCCATTTGGAAGATTCGACTTTTGGGGTTTTGCGCCCAACTCAACGTGGCCCCAGCTGATTGCTGGAAACACTCAACACCTCAATTAAAACATCGTCCTCGGACTGGGCACCCAGGAGGTGTCATTTACTCACACAGTCCTTTGTTCATCATGGTCCCTCATCATTCCTTTTCCATTCTTCAAGCAAACGTTAACTATCTGACCGATGTGACTTATCTACCCCGCTGTCCATTAATGATAAACGATATAACACTTTTATAAATCTACAAATCCTTTCTACACCGTGCTCTATGTCAACTTGACAAGAAGGGAATGCTTTTCTAGACCTTATATTCTGTTAAAGTTTATGTATGTTGTGTCCTTCGAACACGTATACAAGATTCAAGCATCTTAAAGCGTCAAGGACTAAACCAGTCCTCTCAAATTTTATTCCCTGTGTGTCTGTTTTTCCAGAATTGATGACTCGTCGAATATATGGAAGTTGCACTCGACCTCAAGGATTAACGCACTTCATACGATTGGATCCCAGTGAACGGTCACACTTGTAGTTAAGATCTGGTCTTGTAAGTAAAGCCAGTCTACGCTGAGAAGCCGGGAAGCACCGTACAGCTGTTTCAGATTTATTGGCTTCCTTATCAGCAGTATGAACCTCGCGATTGTTCTCAATAATGACGGAACATTTGTACAGTGCTTCTCACCTCTTCGGCATAGACTGCTTTTAATCATAGGACGACATCATTAAAAATGCCCTCAGTACCAACAATCGCACTTACGTGGTTAGGTTATCCAGCTCAATCAAGCTCAACGCCATTCGATATAAAAACTGGTATATCTTTGAACTTCCAGCTTATGCCCAAATTGACCGCTGTTCTTAGGCTATGAAGCAAACTTCCTTTCCGGGCTCATTCGTTAAGAAAGAAGAAGTGACACTTTTACCGTTGTGGCCGATATGAGTGCCCGTATCTGTCGTCTGAGCTTTTTGGGATCACGTCTGGACTTTTGGTTTGAAATCAGTGCTGGCCGCACAGACAGCGGACAGTGAATCTTCCAGTTGTTCACTGACTATCAACTGTTTCTGGCTAGCACAAACTTTCAAAGCAAATGCCAGGAGCATGTAACCTGGTGGCTACCAAGTGAAAATCAACTTAAACCCAACTGGCTCACGTGGCTATCAGCCAACGGTGGAGCTCCACAATTCAGCACTGCCACTGCTACTGAGGCACACAACTTTATTTCAATCACGTCCGACAATCCGGTTTCCTTCAGGACCCTGCAAGTCAGTAAGGAGCATATTAGTCCACAACTTGCGGAGAAATACCATAGGTCATCAGTACTGATCTGAACATGCTCAGCTACTCTCGGCGATAAACCAACACAGAAGTGGTATTGAGCACTTCGGTGAAGCACGGCAAAGTGCAAAAGGAGCTATGCTAGAGGCATCAGGGGCAGCCGTTCTGACTTCTCCTATATGATCGGATAAATACTGGATATTGTCAAAATCGCCAGTCCTCAATGACGCAATGAAAGCCCTACCAGCAAGCAATGAGTACGGCGCCTCATGCAAACACTTCAGATGCCAAATAGCGGACAGCCCAAGGAAAGGCACAGAGCCCTGGTGTACAATCAATCTCAAGAGATGAAGGCTTTTTCCACGAAAATAGCCTCTCCTCTACCTGGTATTCTGATTGCTGGCAAAAAAGATAACCGTCAGTGAAACGATACATACACACAACCTTTGGATTCAGTGCGTACAGGTGAACGGAGTGTAAATGTTAATTAAATATCAGAAGATATTAGGTATGAATGACACCTTCTAAAGTACTGGATGGCACTAATACTGGACAGTTTGCATCCACTCCCTTCCAAAAAGGCGGAGAACATCCGGTTACCCACGCGATACAACTTGTTGGCACTACGCAAAGAGAAGGGGAAATATCCGCGCACTAAGACACATCAGCAGTCCCCTTATCTTTAAAAAATGGTATGGCAGCACTGTGTGAAAATCATCGTGGCGTTATCCTGATGGCTGGGGTGTCGCAAGTGTTCTCTGGTTTGATCATTCGAAAGTAGACTGAACACCTAGAGTGACAGACTCATGAAAACCAAACTTGGTTCCGTTATATCTATCTATATATATCTATCTATATCTATATCTATCTACCTGTCTATCTATCTATCTATCTATCTATCTATCTATCTGTCTGTCTGTCTATCTATCTATCTACCAGTGTTGCCACTATTCAACTGGGCGGTGATCTTTCTGTGCCCAAGAGACAAAGTTTGGTGATTTTAAGCCTACCCATTTAGCAAATTGGCATCCACTACCGCAGGTTACGCGAGCGTAATCATTGTCGATTCCCTGTATACTCAATAGGATAGACAGGCAGGGAGGTAGGGTTACCCAGCAGCAGAGGGTCTCTTTGAGCATAAACGTTTGAAGCGTAGAGTTGTGTGAGCTAGTGTTATCCGATAAAATAATGGACCAGAGTGTTTCCATTCAGCAAACAAGCGCTGTTGTCAGAAATACAGCCCCAGAAAATCGGAGCTTACAAAGTTAAGGGTTTTATTTTGTCAATACGATGACATAACGATCGTCTGTCTGGCCTGTTAATGAAGATATGCGAGGTTACATGAATATTTCGATTTACAATGGCTGATCACGTGGCACACGATAGATATATACCGAATGTAGACAATGATCATAGTCTGAACTGCTGTTTGAAGTGTTCGGTCGAATAAGGACTCTCGATGACGTGATGCGCAGGCGCATCACATAATATGGTCACGGTTCACCTCCGAGGAGTAACAAACTCTCACCCACGAAGTGAAGCGTAGATCACAACCGATAGCATCAATCCGATAAGCAAACTCCCAGCCACAGACCATTTAATCCGCTCCCGCATCGGACATCTTGACTTTCTCTGAATTCGAGCAAACATTTCGGCCTGTAGAGAGAAGAAAATCGCTCAGAGATGTACGCATGTGCTAAAATTCCCACATTTACACAAAATAAGTACTATTTATCCTCTAAGTTGGCATGAGTGAAAATTGCAACATTGAGAATGCCAGAACACACAAAAAAGTTCATACTATTAATTGCGTTCGGTTTTTAAGGCCGAACTTCACGAAATCCTTAGTAAGAAGTCACATTAAAAAAAACGTCCTCCCCTGGGGCTACTGGATTTAGAAATTTGTTTCTGTGTTAATACAATTATGGAATAATCAAAATAGTTCGGCAGACCAAAGTATGAAGCTTGACTAATACATAAATGGAATAGTACTGAGAGAAAACAACCACTCCTTTCTTGAGTTTGCCAAATGCACTCATGTGAGTATTCCATCTGTGGAACAAATATCCACATTGGTCACCCAACCACTAAAGACAGTCAAGGATGAACCGCATTTCTGAACGAGATAAAAAGCTCTTTATTGTTCTTGTTTGACTTCTTGTTTAAACACTTGTTGTGACCTTGTGATGCTGGTCAACGAGTACTTCTTTAAGACACCGAAGCAGTCCTAGCATTTGCTGCGATAAGTCGTGCCAAATCAGATTACTGTGTGCTGACACCCCAACAACAAATTCATACAGGCTTTGTTGGTGTTATACCCTCAAAAATGTGAGTTACAGTGATGCTTCGTCCGTAAAGTTAGGTTTACTAGCCTTTCAAGGTTTGTGCGACCTGAAAAGACAACTCTGTCCCTATGAAGAAATCAACGCAAGAGAAAACAGTCCCTCCGGGAAGTATTTTCAGCGGCATGGAATTCATCCCCAGGCTGAGCTTATCTCGAGTAAATCAGCCCCTAGAACCGGAGAGGGGACATATCATTTATTCCAGAATTGTCATTTATCCCCAAGAAGAAACACTCCAATAGCAATGCTCCAAGTTAACTAGTCGACTGCCATCGTAAATAGCTGACGTCATCAACACCGGTGGTAAACCGTTCCTCTACTTTACGGCTTGCTTGGCCGTGGTTCAACGTAGATTGCGCAGACGGAACCTACTGTTAGAGCATGTTAAATGTGAAACATCGATTGATGGCATTAAAGCTGGAACACAGAACAGAACGACGTAAGATAATCCCATGTTTTTCGAGCCCCGCCGTTTTTTCGTCAGTCTAGTGCAAGACATTTTTCTCACAATTCCCTATTTTTCATTTCTATTTGAGTTTAGCCATGTGACGCAAAAATCCATTTTCTTTGTGGCCTAGGTTACGAGAACTGGCTAGGTCTTTATCTATCCACTAACTCTCTATTAGGCTTCAGTAAATCATATACAAAAATATTAAATATTTAATTGGTGCTTCCTTGTGCTCCGTTTAATGTGCTCAGTTGTAGGAAAGCACCTGATCAGCTGTCAGTCCAACTCGCTGTAGGAACTGTAGAACAATTTTTCACGTTCATACCAGCACTTGATGCTCTGTGTGCTTTCCTTTTGTCTCGCAGTGTGCATGCTAGGTTGGAACTCCACGTAGTTCTCAAGTGCTACATTTGCCCCAACAACAGGCAAAGGCAATGGACAATAATGTGTCCCCGTTTATATCTAATAACTAAACAAGAGGGGTAAAACACTCCACGGTGGTGTGGACGTAGTTGGTTTTAAGTGAAATCAAACGTTATGTGAATGAAGTGAGAGCACAAAACAGACAGGCCCGGATGAACAAATTTTCGGTTTTGTTTTTTGCTCAGCTGACACTTGCTCTCCTTTTGAGCTCAAAACAGCCGGTGCTCTGCTAAGCTTCAAAACATAGAACACAACATTTCAGATAGCCTGAAAAGTGACCAGTAAGTTGCGTGTTGTGCGAGTATCAAACATCGTATGACCACTGAGAATAAGGCTCACAAATTTTGGACTGGAATAAATCGATTCATCTTGGTACCCAATAGATTAATAGAAAATGCGAAGAAGTGGAGGAAACACAACCATGAGTCTTCATAACGTCTCCAGTAAACGCCGATGAGACGCCGCTTATTAGCAAGGAGTAACACTGTCTCACATTACTGAAAGAAATTTGCCTGAGTGAGCAGCAACGGGCACTTCTCGAGTCCTTTTGTCATGACAGTTTCATAAGATGTCCGTCAACGTCTTTCAAAGCGAATTTTCTAACCCAACAAATCTTGCAGAATTCGCTGTCGCATCTTGCGGAAGGACAGCCGTAGTCCATAAATGGATCCAGCACTCGCCGTAATACCTCGCTGCGATCAGACGAAAAGGAGAACACCTTCGTGAATTAGTGAAAAGCAGGGGTGCCGCATTACTTTTTAATATTTCGAATTTCATACTGTAAAATTCTTCTGGCAGACTGACATTGAGGACCTAGGTTCAGTCCGACCCACTAAAGCTGTGTGGCGTGTTGGTATTTGCATTATTTTAACACCATGATATTCACAATTATTCTATAATTTTGCCACTTAAATCTAACTGTTGATGTATTTAAACTTCTGTTAATTAATTGAACACTTGTATAATGTTCTCAGGGAAATGTATCTTTTACGTTTCTTTTGTAGCAGTCAGCCAGAAGCTGACTGGCAACAGTTTTCCATCAAGACGAATGGAGCTGACCCAAAAGCTACAACCTCTGTCACAAAGTGTTTTATCCCGAAATGAGGGTAGGGAGAATCCAATCCAACGAGAATCCAATGAAAACTTAACAGAAACTTGGACGATCGCACCTATCAGGCAGAAAAAAACCAGCAGCAATAGGACAGTCCCTCAAAACTTAACTTCTGTTTGACCACAAAGCAGTTTCACGGACTGTCCTTTTGCCGCGAGTTAGTTTTACAGTGGACTGTAAGAATTTGTATGATGTATGATGATGCTTTCGTCGACAGAAACCCATTCTTCCGCCTACTTACAAGCGAATATCTAACAGAGATTCCACTTTTAGCGTCCATCTTTAAATGAACATGTCTAGATGAATGAGCGTCTATCAACACCGTCTCTCAACACCACTTTCCCCAGGTTACAGCTAACCAAACTTACGGTGCCACCTTCACTCCCAATATCTAACTGCCTTCTCTTACGAAAAACAGTGTGTTTTCAAAGCAAATCTATTGACAAAGAACCCCAAATATAATCTTGGCGCAAACTATGAAAACCAATTAGTTTTAGTAAAGGCGTACTTTACTACAGGGGAACACTGCCTCAGTTAGTGTAGGGTATTTCTGGATAATTTACGCCCGATGATATGAAATCACCTGCCTTGATGGACAAACTTCACCTGACTGAGTAAATCTAGCCGAATTGCATATCGACCCACCCTTGGTTCACTGTGTTTTTTCACTCACAGTTGCACTAGAGCAGTTTCAAGAACAAACACAGATACAAGACGATAATCGCGCAGTCAAACAGCAAGCAACTAACTTCAAATGTTTGGTGTGGTAACTAGCTTTCTGCGGTTACGCTTTGTTTTCACTGGCATACCTGTCGTAGGAATGAATGACTGTGTGCAACACTGATTCATGTTAACCGATCAGAATTGTTGTTAAAATGAGCCGAATCTCCAACAACGAGGAACGCAACACACCCCTCTCGCTTTGTGAAGCACAACATAGAGCAATAACCAGCAATGGAGACGTAAGAATCTATCTTGATTTTCCACTCCTGTGGGGGAGGGGCGTCACAGTTTTCAGTGCAAGTCGGACCCCTGGATTCTTAAATGACGATTCTCGTGTAAGTGGTCCTAAACAAAGACTGAAAGAAACAAAACACACGGAGGAAAATGTCATTTGACCGGACATGCACAACATAGTTGTTTCCACAAATGCACTCATTTTCATATCAATTTGGTTTTGACGGGAGACTCACCTGGAACCTAGCTGAATCTCTCGTTTGTGATATTTTTAAGCAACTGAATGTGGTGTAACAGGCCGCCTCATGTTTCAGTTGGCATGATATTCGAGATATCGTGATATAGGTGTAGGCGTAATACAATTGAGTGCATTTGTCGAAATCTGTCCAATTTGGGTTCAAGTAGAACATAAGGTTGACGGAAACTCGTGGACTGTGCCTACCTGATGAACCCCAAGAAGGACAAAACAGGTCGTCGGCTGTTTTTCAGCAACTTAATGAGTGGTGTATTACGTCTATAGTTGTTTCCATTTATTGGTAATTTGCTAGGCACTCCGTTGGGATTCCCAGTGTGTGCCACCTAAAACGATCCTATGATAGCTGATGCATTCCACATGTTGGCCGGATTCGATCCCACAAATTGTTGAGCAACCTTCGATAAAATTTCCTGAGGATAGAAAAATTCCATTGACCTCTCGCGTAGAAACTTAGAATTCTAGACCAAACGCACTCACTAAACATTGATACAAGAACATTTCCAGAGATCAGTGTAATGTTCTTGAGGCTGAAAGGCAAACAGGCACTGTTTCTTATCAATTTTTCCTATAAACAGACTAGATATTTTCATCAAGCTGTCCCGCTACCATTTCCTCGAGGTTTTCTGGGTCAGCGTCCCATCATAGATTGTACTAGTTGGTTGAGTAGCATCGGTCTATTTTAATTTAGGTTGCCAAATATTTTCTTGCCTAGTTTATCAGGAAGACCGAAATGTCTGAGAGCGACTGACAGTTATGAGCATATAATTCAGTCGGAAGTTTTAAAGTTCTTTTTTGAATACTTCCGAAAAATGTTGCCCTTTTATTCCAACGATCAATAGTGTTTTATTGGATCCTTTCAGTGAACTGAGATGATAGTTTAGAAGAGTAACCTCCGAGAAAACACAATCGCTTATCTTAAACGCTACGTTCCAGGTTTTTTTTACCACCTACGGTCCAGAACCGTCGGTGACCACCTTAATCAGTACCACAAAAACTTCTGCCTGTTAGACAGATTTATTGAACTAAAGCTGTCCGCTTAAGCGTTATCAGATTTTATCCATAAAAAAGAAAGAAATACAAAAGGATATCAAGTCTCACAATATGGAGCACTCAGTGGGGAACTAAAATGCATTAAGTACGAGCTGTCCTTTCCCCAAAAGGTTATGTCGATAAGCCCACGAGCAACCAATGCATTTACTTCAAGGCATATAGGTAAAAGTAGTGAATCATTGATTTACCAATGAGACCGTGCAACGTTTGCTTTCATAGGAATCTCTGATCGGTTCGTATCAAGACTAAGGTTAGATGAGGGAAAGCCTATGTCGTGTTGCTTTCGAAGAGCTACGAGCTTCATGAGGTGGAAAATGCACACTTCCGAGAGCTACCCTCACTGTCCAGCACAATGCAAATTCGATCTCGTTCAGAACGGTAGGTGTAGCAGATGGATTTGAATCTTCAAAACTAGCGACTAATGCCTTTACAATCTGTGTCATTCATTTCACTACTGAAATCCACCGACTTTGTTAAACGACTGCATTAAAGGTGACGATATGTTTGGCACAGAAACAGGAGGAATGTTTGTGGATTTTTATGCTGAGATGACCTTGTTCACCTCCACCACCCCCCATCTGCAAATATCTTTGTAGCTCCATATCCTCAAATATTCACCACTCGGTTCTGCTGATAACACATGGAGTCTGGTATTTAATAACTCGCAGCTGGTTTGCAATCTCCCGTTTGTTTACTTTTGAGTAGTTCACCTCTTAAATTGCATGAGTTCTCTGTATCCTACAGCAGGTCCGTAAAAAGATCAGGAATTTCCCTCAGTACAGGATAGGCCCTATTCAGCCATCGCCTACTGAGGACAATTCACGATTCAGACTCCCCACAAGTGAAACTGCAAGTAGTTATAGAATTTTTATCCCAACACCAAGTTAGACATTACGGCAGTCAAGCACATGGTATACGTTAAGATGATCATAGCATGTTGCCCACGAAATGACTTAGCCGACGGAGTCTGAGCCAAAGATTTGAACAAGATGGTCTGGTCCCGAAATTTTCTCAAATAATCGGTATGGTGTCTTACTAGAGCGATACTTTGGGAAAGAAAAACTGCTAGGTCATTGTAAGCTCTAACAAATTCTCGTTACCTAAAAGGCTGGTAGTGAGAAATTCTGGTAGTCATGGTGTTCTGTGGTTGGGCACTTGCCAGAGTATGTTTCGTAAACTGCTGGCGTTACCGTAAGCATGGGTTCAGTGTGGCCAGTTAAGTCAGTTAGGAGAAAAACAACTTCGATCAATGATGGAATGTTCCGAAGCCCAAAATCGACCGATGGATTATTTTGTATTACGCATCATTTTTGTCCCACCCCTACGCTAAATGGACATAAATATCAATAGAAGCTTATCAGTCCGCTGGAGTCATTTTAACCTCAAGCATTTGCAACACCAGCCAAAGCTCTCTAAACGTACCTTTTTTACCAGTTGTGACCTAGCAAACTGCCATGATGTGAAACATGAATGGGACGAAAGTGCACGGATATAATTGTTTGAATGCCTGACTTCTGGTATGAGATTTTTAGGGTAGCACTTTCAGACATACAGGATTTACGTCCCTTAGGGTCATTTCGGATCCATTTTTCATAGCTGCTTGTCCGAATTAACAAATCCTTCCGCAAACTGGATTAGGGATTCTCCAGTCAAAGTGAAAAACATCCTACATTGCATTGGTGTCATGATGCAAAAACTGGTAGCTGCTTTCGCACTCCATACAAGTGGCTATAGCTAATCACTCTCGTTCAATGATTTGTAATGAAGTGCCATTTAGAAAGTTCCCTTAATCGAATATCGCGTTAAACGTAATCAGTCGATCATTATTATCAGGATAAAAAAGTGGTTATACCAGCCTTCGCTACTACGAAGAACCGAATGACTAGGATTAAAAGCATTCGTGTTGCGTTTGTGTCATATACAGTGTACTCAAACAGTACTGTGTGGCCACTATTCATAACAACCCAGGCATCAATGCGCCGGTCACCATGAGGCCGGGTTAACCATTCGGATCGGTCACAGCAGAGTGCTGACTGGTTAGTTGACTTCTTAGCACGCGACTGAACAGCTTTGGTGAGATGGTAAGGGAAGCGACCAGACAGTGCACAGGCATAAGAAACCAAACAGCCACAAATGCGGGGCATAATACTGAATCAGCTCGAGCAAATCCAGTTATAACGAGTGCGAATGCAAAGGACATAGACAAATCTATGGAATGGTTAAACCATATATAGAGGTCATGGAAAGGAATCACACAGACTTAGCACCATTATTATTGCCCATCCTAATTGTTTCACGCATTGTTAGAATAGACTCCCGGGAGATTCTTGCAATGAGTACTTATCGCTGCAGAGAAAGCGACCAACTCTGTGAACAACTGAAGGGGGAATGTTCTAGACAACGGAAGGGTTCTGCCCAATCATGATGCATCACTGAAGTTGGACTGATCAGTAGTATTGGAATCGAACAGTACTAGTTTAACCGGAACGCGTAAACATCAGTGTTCACGAGTCATGCGATACAGTTTTCGTATCAGTTGTGATAAGGAATGACATCTCTTTGCTATCACTCAACTTATGTACACGCGAATATGCTGTTGCTGAATAACCGTTTACCTGTTACGCATGTAAGTTATCGAACTGCTGCAAATCCGTGATGCCAAAGTACAAACAAGTATGGAATGTCTGTAGTGTTTGGTATGCCTGCACAAATTCGCTGCCGTGATACACAACCTTCTGTAGGCTGATAAGGGTGACCCAAACAACAAGCGTAGTTTTCTGCCCTAAAATGTTTACTGGAAGAGGGGCATGATACACACCCAGTCAGAGGCTACCTTATCAGCCTTTGTTGTTATCACATATAGTAGGTTAGTTACTCTGGTCAGTGCATCAGATAGGAGGTTGCCACCTTGGTGTTTGTGAGCTTTGCCTCCCAGAAACAGTGTGCACCCATTCCCGATCTGTAATGCTAATATTTCCGGTGGAATTAATTCAGAGTTATATAGGTCCAGGAGAATGGTTACTTCGACGAAGATTTGTGCGTGCGGAGCGTTTACATATTCCAAGTTTTGCTATCGTGGAAACAATAGGGAGTGGTCCGAATGAGGTAGAATCATCATCATCATCATCCCTCCTAACCCAAGTTTCAGTCCAGGGTGACCTTCGTCTTGCAACTTATAGGACGATCTGGCATTCTTAAATTGTTACAAAAATGTGTAATGAGAAACATCTACCCATAATTTCCTCCTTCTGTCACATAAACTCGAACGATCGACATTATAAACATACTGGATGAGTACCAAACTAATGTAAATGTACACTTGACCACATCAACATGGAATCGTACCTATCATGTTGATCTTAATTAGGGGTCGTTTCAAGTATGGTTACGGTTTTGACTGCTTGAAGGTATTTATAAATTCGTATGAACATTTTTCGGGCAACTCAGCGAACAGTTTGGTAAAAACGGTTCTAATGAGAAGGTCAATAATCCTGAAGAGAAGATTCAAAGATACCAGTGCTGCATAACGGAAAATGTTTACGAGCCCAACGCCAATTGAAGAACGACATCAGAGTGCCATAGCAGATGGGACTACGTCATGTCTGATGCACGTTGACTTCACTATTTTCGGCACTAGAGCGGGCAAGAAACGTTCCACTCCGTGTTGGAGCACAAACGTCGCAAATGTTTATGACATATGAACCGCGAATGATGGATAACTGGAACGTTATATTCAGGATGTTTGTGAGCGAAACACAAGGAAACTATGTTGCACTGTTTTGACACAATGAAGTCGATTTCTCAAGAAATGTGTATGAAACTAGGATGTTGAAGGTCAGCGGGCTTATGTTCATTTATCGGGGTAACTAAGTCACAGTACAGCTTGGTCGCCTGTGGCAACCAGGCAGAATTTGTAACTTATATGTCAAAGGACGTGGTGTCGAATCTCAGAAGCTAGGGGATGCACGGGAGTAATAGCGGTACAGTATTTCTTGGTTCGTTAACATATATTGAGAGCCATGTAACCGAAATTCCAAAACACTTTTGGGATTTTTACCATTTGAAAGGTCATACCACACAGAGCAGTACAACGTATTGTTCTAATACTATTTACCGGTAGTGACATAAGGAACGATATAGCGATTACTTTCAACTCAACATTCAACTCGATCCACACTGTGAGAGAGGCACATATCACCATCGTCACCAGACATTCTTGACAAGGGTATACCCATAATCCATATGACCATGAGAGAGGCTTAAGTAAAGAGCGGAAATAACGGCAAGGAGAAGGACTTGTTGTAGAGAAGCTGAATGTCCTCAAGTAAAAGGACCAAACATAAGGAACCTGCAACTTTAGATACCAGTGAAACAGACACATTTAGGCCTCATATCGAGTTAAGGCAGTATCAGCGGCCCTGATACAGCGTCCTTCGCAAACCTCACTCTACATAAGCGCAGCGCACAACAGTGGGCAGTCCATATGGGAAATCGCAGCATGCACATTATTTGTAGTGGTTGCGTGCCATGTCCTGCAGGCTTTCCAATCACATACAAGTAGGACCACGTGTGCCCCAGCCAGAAAGGCCGCTTTCATTTCATGTTTCAATTTGGTGGCCCGTTCCCCTGAACCTTTTGCCAACAATGGCTTGAAACAGAAAATATCACTGTCTTCGGTAGACAGCCATTGGGCACAGGTAATACATGTCCAAACTACCTTAAACTTGCTGCACTGCGGAGATACCGGCAATCAAAAGTCTGAGGACGGCTAATGCCCTTCGGTCGAAGAGGCCAAGTGTCACAAGCGTGAAGTAAAGCCACTTTTACAGTGGCCTTGTATATACGGCCATCAGCTTTCAGCGCAGTTCGTTTCTGACGTTATAAATGACACGAGTTGACGAACACTACCCTCGTTATCCGCACATTGACTTGATCTGTTACATCACAATCACGGCTTTTGCGGCTGGCAAGATATGTGGGCTGATCAACAAAATCAATTCCTTATTCTAGTTTCAGAGAGGCACATGACGACGGGTTATCTTAAAGTAAGACCTTGCCCTTTGCAATTGCAAAACCTTTGCTGAAACATGACTCACCCTCCGATATTCCGGTTACAGTACTTCTAATTGATAAATAATCGTCAAAAAACTACACGATATCCGCATAATCCAAGTTCATTGACCTCTCTTCAGACCAACTTCCGACGCCTAGATTCATGGCCCCTTGGAGTGTATGCTTCATGATAATCTCGATGATAAAAGTGAACCAAAAACAGAGATGGAACAACCCTGGTCAACTCCACCAGATGTCAAAAGTTTCCTGGGTAGTTAACTGTACACTCAAACCTAGAAGGAGGTATGGGAATGAAGTGCACGAAGAATGTTTACGAAACTCAAGGGTGTCCAACTCTGGTCAAGAATATTTAGAAGAGCCAGTATATCGAAAGGGAAGAAAGCTCCTTTAAAGTCAAGGAAAACCGCGGCTGCTGGTCAGCAGCAACTGTAGCGCTGTCCAAGCACTTGACGTAATCTAATGGTATGCTCAGTTATAGGCCGAAATCCCGCTCTCAGAATGCGCGTCACGTGCCGAAGATAGGCATCGCAATATAAGGGGAATCATTAGCCGTGTTAAGACAGTGGTGAGTCGGTTTGTGTAGTTCTTTTTTGGACAAAGGTAAGACCAAAGAACGGCTCCAATTCTTTAAAAAACGTTCCCGTTCCCAAATAAGTGTGAAAAGTCTGATCAAGACAGGACACAAAGATTCCCTCCCATCTTTAAACAAAGTTGGGCGAAGCTCATCTGGTCCAGAAGCCACCTGGCGCCACAAAACAGAAAGGCATGTTAGTACTTCATCAACTGTGCAGGATCTAAACTCAGAGACAACAGCTAGAAATGGGCAATTCGAAAGAAAGATAGGCGAACTGCTATTCAAAATATTCTTCCCTGCGACCCAGACGGTGAGCTTCATTATTATATAGTATATATTGGATTATATATTGGATTTCTAGTATCGTCTTTCATGCCCGTCCGTATTTGCCTCCACTTCTTGAACTATCTGGTTTCACCAGACCTCTCTGTCCGCACAAACACCACGTCTGAATTCTCGTCTAATCGATCATCTAACCTAATTTTACTGCAAGCCAGAAGGGATAGATCACCTGGCATCTAGAATTGATAGCTACTTATCCCACCTCCCCCAACATACATAGAAGACGTATTCGGTTTGCATACCTAGAACACTAGAACTGTGGACCACACTAAACCAGCTGCAGCATGAGGAAACAGCTTGTTCGGACAGGTTGACTACGGAAGTGTTCAAGCCAGTAGGCCGGCCCCACAGAACTAATCACATTCTTGAAGATGGAAGACTTTGTACAAGACTTCTGTGAGCAATGATAATCACTCTGCATAGACCGAACAGAGTTCGGCAACTACCGTGGAGTCAGCCCCCTGTTCAGAGAAGACAAGGTTATTGTTCGTATCCAGCTCAATCAGTTAGTTGCTGACGTCACAAAGGAAGCCCTTCATGATGAGCACTGTGAATTTCAAAGTGGTCGAATTAAGAGTAAATTTGTAATTACTGGTAGAAAATATAATAAAAAGATCCTGGACTGAAACAATCGCTCTATGAACTGCCCGTGGAATCAATCAAAACCTTCTGGTCTGTCAGCAAGGAAGCATTGTGGATAGACCCAGAAAACCTTATCTGTTCGAACAAGTTTGTCAACCCTATCAAAGCTTTCCACACTGGGAAAAAGCTCTGGTGCGGATCTTTGCGACTGTTTGAGCCAAGGACGTGGGAATGAAGCAGGCTGGTGTTTTTTAACAATCCTGTTCGGTCTATATTCAACATCTGCGTGCATGAAGACGTTTCGCCATTGCGAAGATGGCAATTAACAATTCAGTACCGGCTGGAGGGCTGTGTATTAAAACTGCGTCGTTCTCTGGCCAAAACAGTGACCTTTCCAGTGTTTCCTAGTTTCTTGTTGTGAACGACCGCGCTTCATTTTCGCATTCTGAAGAGGTATTACAGCGGTTGACTACAGCGTTCGGTCTAGCAGCGTCCCGCTTTGGCTTACTATAAGTATTTCCGGAACGTTTGTCCTTTATCAGTGGTTCACCGGGAATTCCAAAAAAGACATCGCGTGTTCCACTGAACGGCTGTGAGATAACGACTCCCGCAAGCAAGTTTGCTATTTTGTTGGCATACCATCCACAGACCCAGCACTTGACATTCGAATAAACGAACTAACTGCAAGAACTAGCACGGCATTTGGTCACCTTGAGATACACATCTGGAACAATAGACACCATGGTTGCAGTGTATTTGGCTGATGTACCGCTTTCATCTCAGTACAGCTGTGAAAACTAAACGCTATACAGACCGGTCTTAACCAGTTTCATCTGCAGCTTTGGTGCAAGGTTTTTCGCATGAAATCCGTCGCGCTGAAATCCTTTAAAGAACAACTAAAGTTCTAGTCGAACTTCGTGCGAGACCATTTCCTCTAGCAAGGCTACTTGAAAATAATGGCCAAAACTCCCATTTAAAACAACCGGTCAGCTGAAGAACGACGTTCCGAATCGGGAACGCCCGAAATTTCGCTATTGATTCATCCTATTTTGGATCATGGGAGGACCTGGCGCCAGAAGAAAATTGCTATACATGCAATAGTAAGACAAGCTGAGATGCAGTGTGACTCAATGCTACAAAAGGGACGCTCCATCCGCAATAGTCTCAATCACCCTATTACAGCCCCGACCTTGTGGACTTCCACACAATCCGGATGCACACTGCCTTAATGGGACTGAAATTCTGAGTCACTCTCATACTCACTGGTTCACTGCTAAACGTAAACGGCTCGAGCTGAGGTGAATTTCCCTCTCTTTCTACTCTGTACCTGCTCAGAATTATCATCCTATAGATGACAGTATCACTGATCGCAGGGCCAATGGAATATCGCCAGGATGCTCGTCGCCACCTTGATGGTTTGTTGCTGAGTGGCTCCCGGGGACATTTGCACAGCGCTACACTGTTGATCGGCAAATCCGATTAGGCTACCAGCCACTCATGTTCACTAAGCCTAGTACATAAAAACCCGGTTTGTGTGGTACACAGAATGACACAGCAAAAACAAATATGGTCGTGGAGAAAGAATGAACAATTAAAGAGCCGTGACAACAGGTCACAGCGAGCGCGCCACGGGATTTGGTTCCGTGCCTTTTCAGCAACAGTCTTTATTCAAGCCCTGTCATTATCCTTTGAACCTCATCCCGAAATGGGACACATTAACGTAGGTATGGCAAGTTGCAAGCAGCTTCATATTTCGGCATCGACTTATGGTCTGCTCTCTAGGTGGTGCAGCGGAAAGGGAGATGGTAAGTAGACATCAAGGGAACATGTTCCACATATCTATGCCTATGTTGAGTAATGACAATTCTCGGCAGTCTGTTTGGTCTTCTTGACCCATATACGCACAATCTTATCATTGCCAATGTAGTTTTTCTTCAAAAATGAACAATGTTCACCTGCACCGATTATCAAAGGCAGGTGGGCGTTGCCTCCCATTCGTACATGGATGCAACGTTATGCTGTTGTATAGTGCTACAAAACGCACAGACTCATTGTAAATTTGTCCTTTTAGCAGAAATTTTACGTAACAACGACGCAGTTTGGAGTGTAGGTTTGTAGACACTCGTCATTTACTCTGTAGGAAAGGATGGGATCAGTCCAGTAAAATTACCTTACACTTTGGAGGTGCGAAGTGCATCACGACGCATCTAAAGGAATCATTAGGCTTTTCAGATTTTTTGTGGCTTCGGCGGTATTGCAGGTTCGTCAATATCAAATTCTGGGTTGTGTGGGGAGATTCGGGAGTTTTACTGGACTTTTTGTCCCGTAAGTGAGGCCAATCTATGCTGAACAGCCGAGAAGCACTGCACGGCTACTTCTTCCTTATTGGGAATAATTAACAGTGTGCATCCCACGAAACTCCAGAGAGCCTCGAACCCACGACTTCTGGCTGCAAGTTTGAAGTCCTAACCGTTTGGCTAGACGTGGCTGATCAGCAGTGTGATTAACTCGCGCTTAAACGGGATATAGCGCCGCTCATCCTTCAATCACGGGATCCATATCACGTGGTCACAAGTGTAGATTGGCTCCACGTTCAACGCCTGCTCAGATGGAAACTTTATGGCGGAGGTTTCGTCCCATCAAAGACGCCTATCTATGCTGAAAAGCCTAGAGGCACTGCGCGGTTGTTTCAACCTTACTGGGCTCATTAGCAGTGTGCATCACAAATTGCACAAAGTGCACATTCCCAAACCTCATCACATTACAAACAGGCTAAAAGTAGCTCACAGGAAGAACAAAACACATCCGATGAGTGGAAATTTCATCTGGGATATCGTCACTCGAGGAGCCAACCATCACATGTGACCACGTGATGTACATCCTGTGATTGAAGGATGAGTGGCACTATATCCTGTCTGAGTGTGAGTTAATCACACTGCTGATCAGCCGCGCCTGGCCGAAAGGTTCATTGTTCAACCTACTAGCCGGATGGTCGTGATTTCGGGATTTTCTGGAGCTTTGTGAGCTCTGCGCTGCTGATTATTCCCAATGAAGATGAAGCGGCTGTGCAGTGCTTTTCGGATTTTCAGCATAAACTAGCTTCATTTACAGAACGAAATCTCCACAAAACTATCAAACTCATACCCCAATTTTTTAACTACGTTACCTGAGATCAGATCAAGTCTCCTAGCTTCTGAGGACTGCAATATTTCACTCAGAAGATGATTATTAGTAAGATTAAACGCGAGTGACGACAATGTACGCCTTTTTCTTATTCCACTTGAAATGTTGAGATAACGTGAAGTGTGACCGTGCGCTTTAACTTGAGGCACATGGTCGCATGACGTCGATACAGTTTACGGGTAATCAGTTTCTGTGCTGTACTGCGGGATCAACTGAGTAGAAGAAACTTTCGATATTTAGAAAAATCGGAACAATAGGCACCACATTATCAGTAGAAGTTGTGCAGTGATCGACCCAACCTTGATTTAACCAATGAAGTACAGTGGATCTGGACAATTTCAAGGTGTTGAGAACTAGGCTGATCCGCCAGTAGTTTGTGTCCGACGGAACTTGTGTTTTATTTTGAAGATGTAAAATGGGTTGAAAATAACCTCATCCAGATGAATTACGTTAGATAGGTAGATGGATCACTGTCACGAGATTTACACAGAAGGCCAACGTGGAATGGGCTTTAAATTCACTTCAAAAGTTTCGTGCTTGTTTAGCACAAGCCTAAATTGGTACAGACCTTGTTTGACAAACTGTATAGATTACCAGTTAAACCAGGAGGTAAGCCTCGTTAAGAATATACTGGCCGATAACTGGTATCCGCAGTATCGATAAGGATTAAGAGCGCAGACACTTCTGATCTTTTCTCTACCGCATCAAAAAACCAGTCTATTTCTCAAGGGTGATAGCCCCTTCTTGACTAAGGACCACTTGAATCCAGCGCTCAAACGAAACAGTGCTGCCAAATTGTTGTTCTTTGGAGAGAAAACGCCAACACCAACGCCAAGAAAGGATGCAGTGCCTGTAGACGCCACGTCAAATTCAATTTATCATTTTGGTTGCATCTTCAGATCCAGATTGATAGGTGGAATGGCCTGACATATGGGAATACGAATCGGTAAACAAATCCCAAATTGGTTACAAAGGTCTGCTATACAAGCACCGTAATCTCCAAACACCTGTTGGATACTGACCATGTTCACACCTCTTCGTAGCTTTTGGCCTTATTTATTCCCAAGCATATGCGAATGCTTCTGATAGCGGAAGTTGCCACCATCAAAGGATTCAACCCTTCAGTTTTAACGATAGACTCAACTGAATCTCAGCTGAATCTCTCGCCCATGTCTGTTTATGATAAACAAAGGTCGCCTCAAGCTTCAGTTTGGAAGATATGCGAGCTATCGTAGAATATTTCCTTGGACACGGAACACATTACTCATAACTTTTCCGAAAACTACCCAATGCCCACGACTTTATGAATGGTACGTTCCGTCTTGACACTGTACTTCAATTTCTCGAATATCGTCCCAACTGAAACCTGAGATGGTCAGTGTGCAAAACACTCAGTTGAAGAACATCACAGGCGACAGTTTCAGCTGGGATTCCTGTGAGTCTTCCGCTAAAATCAAAAATGGTGTGCAAATGAGGGTAGTTCTCGAATTTTTTGTAGTATGGTTTCACGTAAAACATAAGATTGACGGAAATTTGGGGACTGTACCCACCTGATGATCCCAATGGAGGGCGAAACCGGTCGTCGGCCGTGGAAGAGTTTTCAGCAACCTACTGAATATTCCTTTCCGTCCGGATTTAACCTCCTTTGTGTACACAGAGACCCCTGGTAAATAAACTTGCATTAGTCTGGTAACCCATTGGTCTTGTCATTACTCCTCATTTATACTGAGCTGTGGTAATTAGACATCTTCAGTCTATGGTGATTATGTTTTAGTCTACGCGCTATATTTATATTTTCTTTTCCTGACGTTTCCCGGCGATGTATATCAGTTCGAATTTCAAGCCTATGTCCACAGCTAATGAGGGATCGATTTAAACCACTCATCTTTCATCTTTTTACTCCACTTGACCTATCCGCGCTGACTGCCTACATCACTCAGCTAAATGCATGCGACCTACACTACCTGACCTTCGCTACCCAGTTGTTCTCACATACTGTTTGTAACTATATGCACTTTGATCGAAATGTCAATGCGCAAAGCATCTTCCACCACAAATTTGAGTTTCTTAGCTCCTCAAGTGACCGCATCTATCAAGGAAAAGCATCCTCAATACGTAAGGCGACAACCGTTCTCCAGGCTTGGAGACGATCTTCAGGGAGACACCAAACGTCCACATTCAGTGATTCAGGGGTTTGGGCGTGTGCGAGCTGGCGGCAGATTCGCACCAATGTTTCCATAAAAAACGCTGTCACGCAGTAAGCTAACAGTCCCGGGTAATGTCGGAGCTAGTGTTACGTGTTGAGATAGTTCGTTGGCACTGGTGGATCTTTTGTCAGTGGCTGTGCACTGTTTGACGACTGAATGGTCAGGAGAGCTGAGTATATATGTGATGAAGGATAAAGGATTTGGAGTGAACAGAGAGACTGAGGAACTCGCATTACTCGATAGCGTGGAAGCCGTCATCTCCTGGACGGAGTAGGAAGACGAAATGTTGTTTTACCTAAATTGCTGTGTGGACAGCATACTGTGCGGATGGTCAGACCAAGGAGAGAATCTGTCTTAGAAGACTACTACTGATTCCAGTTCATATGCCTTTTCGATGTTCAATACACTCTCCTTTTAATACATTCGCCTGTAAGTAGCAGTTGCTTCTACCTTTGCCGAAGTATGACATCAGATTGAAGCTGAATATGGTGGATTAATATCAGAATTTAACCAACCCCCGTAGATAATCGTCCACTGGTCCCGCAAAACGGTAGTAGCTGTGAATGCTCACATTCGTCCTCCTCTTTGGTGAAAAATGTCTACTCCGCGATAGGTCAGTGAGTAGGACTTCGTTAGCACAAACTGCAAGGAGCGGATTTTTTGGGCGCATTTCAAGGAAAGTCAGGATAGGACAGGACAGGCCTACCCAGAGTACGTAATATTCACTGTAGACCATTATGCGGCATTTGGAGGCAAAAACTTTATCTAACAAAAGCTCAGTGCACAAAGGTAGACTTGACAGTCTAGATATGAGGTGAAAATCATCTGAGGATTCTCATCACTCAAAAGTAGTCCCAATTATAAGACATTTGGTGCATACATTGAACCAAGCAGACTCAACTAAGTCGTATGTACGAGTGTGGTCGGTGGCTGCGTAGTGTTGAAGGGAACATCGGACATTATTTCTGATATCCATCTGTTGTACGTTGTAGATGTTCACTGCTCATTACATTCACCCTCACAAAACATGCCAAAGACCAAACGGCGCCTTGGTCAATCTTGCAACTCCGTCAACAAATCGGATTGACCGATTGTTTTCGACTTTTTGCTCGGCTCTCACTCAATGGTGCCTTTAATTGACTCCAACCGATCGGAGAGTGAGAGCTGGTGTTTCAGAAGAGCGATCTGACTGTCATAATGCGAAAGCTGCCAAAAGTATTTATACGTTATTAGGAGTAATTGAGGATAAGTCAATTTTCCCATGTCATCAAATGATCAGATCATTTCAGGTCCACTCCTTCGACAGCGCCAAGTAAGATATGGTCAAACAAGTGGTGCTTGTTGGTGAATTATTAGACCATGTAGAACCGTGTTGATTAGCCTCCTGTTACGGATGCACTGCTTCTCTCAGATGACTCATCGATGGAAATGACTGAATCATTTAGGACTAAGCGGTTTATTTAAAAGTACTTGTTTGATGATACATGTTACAATTTGTGTGCTGAAATCTGCGGATCCACTTGTGTACAGTACTCGTCTACACAAATAAGACGGTATTTTCTCGTGATCGACTGACATAACCAGAGAACGAAACACATGTGCATGAGCCACAACTTGTCACACAGTACTCCCTATCTCAATAGAACACCGCCCTCTGTCAATTTGTCGGAACAACAATACCCCCTTCTCTTATGACTCTACCGAGGCTTGCGTCCCTGAAACGATTTTCAGTCATATTTGTTCCCTGTCTTTTCCGACGTGCGCCTTGCTTTTTACTATCTGACGTTGTCTGCTTGATTTCTGCTTATTGACATCCACATCACAGCCTAGTTGAGAAGACTACTTTCCTATACTGAAAGTAAAACGTAAGACAGCACCAGAGATTTGGCTGATTCTCAGATAAGAGTTGCAAACGGGTATTTACAAACAACCTTCTGTTCATTTAAGAAATAGGATTGATCTAAACTTTGGGACTGCGCCTACAAGTTTGGCCCCAAGGGTGAAACCGACAGTGGGCTTTAGACGAGTTTTCAACAAACTAATATAAATAGTATTGGGTTAAGATATGTAACCTATTCCTTTTCAACTGAACTAAGGGATTTTTGCTTCAAGTTCTCTTGAAATACTTAATAGAATGCTTCCTGTAACCTCACTGTCCAGTAACGGCGTCTTCACTGATTGCCTTTCATGTCGGTGTGTAATGCGTATCTTCCTTGCTTTGCTTCCTACAATACACAGCTTAAGAGTTAACGAAGTGAGGTGTGAGAAATGTAAATACTGATGATTGCACGCGGTTTTGCAGTAAATAAAGTGTTACAAGACCCTCCGCTTGGTCAAAAACGGGTTTGTCCAGTTTATGTGTCCATTTCGACAGGTCCCTAAGCCATTTTTGTCGTGTTTCCGTGTTAACTATCCACGTCTGTAAATGTTTTCTTTTAAAGCATGCGGTCTTCGTGACAGGCGCTCTGTTTCACGACTGTAACTAAGTATTACTATGTCCATGAAACGACCTTTTGACTTGATGACTTCGAAGTTGTAAAAGTAATGGAATTCAAAAAGCAAATTCCGTCGTAATTGAGCGACCGCAATAGCTTGGATGCTCATTACGCCTAAATCAAAAGCGTCATCTACTTTAAAACCTAGAGTTTCCGTGGCTTACACGTGGCGAATCTGTAAACTGGTAAGCAAATACTGTCATCTGGGATCACAGACATTTTTTGGGACTCAGCTACAGCCACAGAAGAAGCATGAAACGAGAAGATTTATGACAAAGACCCATCATTCTGCAGCTTCGAGAGAATGATACTTATTGAGAAGCCTGTAAATATCGAACCATCATGTGTTATCCCATTCTGCATGCCTGCAGCATACCGTTTACCCTCTATGCTCCATGCCAAATCACTCGCTAGACAGGCAGACAACCATCCGTGAAAACTTTGCTACCAGTTTACCCTCCAGCAGCACTCCTGGATCAGTACACCAGTTAGTATAAGTGACAAACTTCTGGAATGATGATCAAGACGATAGGTTCATCTGCTAATTACGGTCTTCCCGAGCAAACGTTTGCATATGTTTAGAATTACACCTTGGAATCCAAGTGGGATGACAATGAGAGCCTGCCAAACCACGGGGAGGATATTTTAGAGTTTATCTATGTGACGAATCATTCTTCTGTGTATTTCTGACGCTTATGTATCCCGTTCCAGAAATTAGTAAAAGTGCGAGCGCCGAAGGTCTGTGGGATACTGACTGACTCATAGTCATGAAAAACATGCTCATATTGAAGGTTTCTACATTAGTGTTGACTGATTCTCAACTGCCACACATAAAAAGCATTTGTGGGAGGTCGTCTCATTTATTTAACTCAACCGAGAGAGCACCATCCGCTTAAAGATAGAGTTTAATCGGGCACCAATTCCTGGATTCACTGTTACTCAAAATCGCCATCTTTCCTGATGACTTCAAGCTTCTGAAGAAAAGATTCTGCTTTCAAACATAGGATCGAAATATCCATCACAAACACATAAGTTCGACTAAAACTACGGATTTCTTCGGCATTTGTTGTTTGAAGTAAAAAGCTAATCGGATGAACTTACGCTGTTCTCCATGGCTTCACATCGTTCTAAAGGGACCGCAAGTTGCTTTTCATAGATAGCCAACTTAGCTGCGAGTAGTTCCTGTACCGTCAGCATGTCCCCTTCCATTTGAATAAGCCCATCTTTGAACGAAGCCGGCACCATCGGAGGGGCAGATAGTGGTCGAGCTGCTGTAGTCATCTGGTTAGTTGTCTGGTGAACTGTTCACTCGGTGCTTGGCGCTCATGAATTAGCGATTTTGAATCGATCGAATAAAGGTTTTGTTTGTGTAGTTGTTCGGTAAGGTCCAAAAGTATCCTTTGGACAAATCAGGACCAGGCAAGCTGAACAGATTTGTCCTTGCGTGCACATGTCCAGCTAGCTTCGAGTGTTCGTGTGGTTGGAATTTCATGTGTGTGTGACCATTTGAGGGTAGTTTACAGGCTCCAGTTTTCGCCACAAAAAGAGACCACCTATAAAACGAACGTCACCGGGATTTGGTTGAGGATAATAACATTAAATTTACAGAATAAGCAGTCTCCTATTGAAGTTAGGACCACTAGCAGCGAGTGGTCCTGTATTAAATATGTCTCGATTGTGGCTATTGGTTGGGCACTCAAAAACTCTAAATGTTTGTCTTGTGCCATGTCAGCTTTTTTAGAGGAAACAGCATCTTCTCAAAATACACTCATTTGCATACCAATTTGATTTTCACCGGTGATCTACCTAATTCCCAGCTGAATCTGTCGTTTGTGATGTTCTTCTTCAACTGAATGTGCTGCACCAAGCCGCCTCATGTTTCAGTTGGTAAGAGTTCGATATATCTTGAAGAAAACTACCCATAAGGCTGCTGAAAACTCTTCAAAAACCCACAACCGTTTTCTTGCTTCTTGTGACTCATCAGGTAGTTGCAGCTCCTGGGTTTCCGCCATCTCCTTTACTTGAAACCAAAATAGAAGCAATTTGCGAACTGCACTCATTTGCACATCCAGTTGGTTCTAACGAGGATTTACATAGAGAAGACACATTGCAGAATGCTTGGAAAATGTGAGTGTACATACTGTGTTGAATATATCAAAAGCACCGTGCCGGGCGTACTTTTTGGCTTAGACGGGTCTGACGTCGTAACAAACAGCGTTGCACGAGATTGCTTTGGAAGATTCTGGTTTCCTGGAGCCGACAATCCCACCGACAAAGACACTTATTACACCAAGGACGCCGTAAACCTGTCCGATGAGACCCCTTACTTAATTAGACAGACGGTGATTCAAGTCACCTGGAGGAACTGGGCCATTCCGCAGTTGAGTGCGAAGAGCATGGTGCAACAGAAGTCGCAGTCGATCAATCTCAAAGTCTTTGGTATTTTTTATTCCTTCCTGAACAAGCGTGCTGTAGCTTGCTCAAGTCGATTTAGACACCAGACTAGTGTTTGCTGGCCTAGTTTGTCAAATTTAGCCTTCGATCTAAAAGATGGGGGTTCCCACCAAATGAACTTTGCGAGACAGACAAACGGCAATGTATGATGTCCCTGTTCATCAACTAGTTTACGTACCGAAAGCATTGTGTCCAGAGTGACAGGTTTGTCACAGCCTCACCAACGAGTCTGGAACCGCTCAAGGTGCTGTTTTGTCATCATTTTTATTGACCTTTTACGTAGTATTCTTGAAACTTGAAGAAAAAGCCCACGTTTGGTAAATTTTTTGAGCCACATTGCATGTTCCACATGAAAACCGCGTATCAATGGGCATCTGATATCACACCATGGCTAAGCTCATCAGAGCACGCTGAGATTGTGTTCATATTGAGAGGATGAAGGAAGAATGCAGTGAATTGTTCATTAATTGTTCATTAATTTCATTGTTCATTAATTTGGATTTATCATTTATTATGTCATCTGAGGGTAAATGACGCAAACACTGGTAAAATACTGCCTAAAGTATTTAGATTTCGTTATTTCATATGACGAGTTCTTTTCCTAGACACTAGTAATCCGGTTATCAAAATTTTTCGCTTGCCGCATTCTCATCGGTTTTCTGTGTTGTTTCCCCCTACCGTTTTCATTAAATTGCGGAGACAGAATTATCTATCAATGAAAGGTTCAATGAAAGGCCTCAATGTTCTTCTGGTGACACTCCATATAGGTTCATGATACCATGTTCCATAAGTGAGAGATTTCAACGCCTGTACGATACTTGGTGACGATTTCTGTCCGTCGCATGCCTCCTGAATCTGTCCTCACGCTGCACTAATGTGGATTTACACGCAAGAAGGTTTCCAAATAAAGACTATATGGTATCCTATTTCCCTTGTCCGTAAACCGTAGGGGGATTTTTCAGAGACGAAAGTTCAGAGCGAATTTGCACCCACTTTGTTCGCAAATATCAAGCCTTTTCGCTGCATTCAAAATGCCTCCTATTTCTTCTGCTATTTGTTTTCTGTCACTTTTTGTGTACATTTACTTCAGATGAATGCAACCTCTGCACTTTGGCCTGACAATCCGCTCGGAATGATGAATAGCACGAAGCTCGTACCTTGTCTTATTCGGTCTCGGATGCCAGGTTGTGCTACCGTTCATCCAGCCCAAGCATCGTTAACTGTGTAAAACAGAGCTTTTCACGAAATAAATGTTTGATTGGTTACATTTCACACATTTTTGGAGTCCCCGTAAATTAGTTGAAGCCCTGCTAACTGCAAACTTGTTTAGGCGGTTGTGTCTTGATTTGTGAAGAGAGATTGCATTAAGCCTGTGCCTTTCAAAAGAGGATAACTTCAAGGGGACGGATTTCGTTGATCCTGAGGATAATGCTTTCTAAAAGAAAGCACCGCATTTCCGTTTTTGGTGTGAATTCTCGTAGAACAGAAAAACAGTTGCTCAGCTGTAGCACCATTTCTGTACCGAGCTGCCATGCCATCTGAAGGAACCACGAGGGCTGAGATGCTGCCAAGTTGCCCAAGCTTGGACAAGAGCAGTCGAGGTGCAGACGTTGGGTTCGAACTAAAGGGCCTTCCGGCCAAAAAGTTCGCACCTTAACCACTGTTCTTTTCGAGCTCTTTGATCAAATTATGGTATTCAGGGACGACCAAAAAGTTGTGGAATGGAAATAAGATACACTTTCTCTATTCCTATGCTGAACACCATTACCGTTTAAAAACTATCATACCGTGTTTTTCACAGTAAGTATCCATTAGCAACAGAGTGACTTTATAGAATGGCGAAAAGCTAGACAAAAAATCGCATGGTACAAAAACTGACAGCAGAGGAAATCCCCCGCAAACATGTCAGAATGCTGTGGTTTGTTCAAGAGGGCTAATAAATCCTGGTCAGAGCTGATGGGATTCGTTGTAGCTCCACTGTTGTGGAGGGTACGGGAACACAAACTTAAAAACTCCGGCTGTCTTCAACTGATCGGTACTGAGTTGGTATGAAATGTGTAGTGACACTTATTTCAATAAAGTTTGTTCTGTGGTGTGAACCGCGCTTCTTTCCCAACTGTATCCCTCCATCCGAGCCATCCGAACTTGAACAAGTTGACACTGGCATAGGCATATGACACTCTTCACTGTCTCCGAAGGTTCACAGTGGACATCCTTGTGAGTGGGTGTCTGTGGTTTCCTCTTGACTAAGCCCATCACTCACCAGATACTAAGGCGAATTTTCATCAGTAGTCTTTGGGCAGATAGACAGTACCTATTCCCGGATGAACATAAACAAAGTGCTGACGACCACAAAGATGTTGAACCAGATCTCGTATTGAATTCAGTCATACAAGGTGAGCAGCGAAGACATAAATAGGATCGTTTCAAATTGGGATCCCAAACCCTAAATCACGCCAGCTGAGTTTGGCAGCAGTTGTGTTGGCCATCATTTTGCGATCTTTTGCACACTGGCCTAAGGCCAGTTAACAAAATGATGAAAGGAAGTATAATGCGAAACTTTCATATTCTTTAGTCGTGTCGAGATATACTCGAGTATTGAGTGGTTTGTGTATTTAGACAAGATGAATCAGATGCGAAGCTACGAATCTGGGGAGCATCTTCCTGGGGCAAACATTCAGGTCCTATAGGAGGACAAAATTGTATAGTGGGTCCTAACGAATGTTTGTAGATCAGCTACAATCCTCACCAACAACCAGCTGCAGTACGGACTGGCGTGCTGGCTAGATCACCACGAAGAACGAGGCTATTGGGTCTCACCTGAGTTGTGACTTCTTTCTCTGCATAAGTCAACCACAATATTCAGAGGCTATTTAGTTATTCTCGTAAACCACGACAAGCGGAAAGTGGCATTTATCAGGTGTTTTGATTCTGCACACGATCGTTCCCCATTACAACGCAACGTAATAAAACGTTCACAGTGAATTCCTCAGAAGCCCTATTGATTATCTACAATTGACCATTACTCTGTGCTTAAAAGAGCGTTGCAGTCACAGGAAGATTACCATGGCTTTTGTGAATTGGTAGACGATTAATTTATACGTGGTGTTCCCACTTATTTCTTGTTTTTTTTTAATTAGTACCCGCGTGCAGCCAAGTCACCTTAGCGAAATTCGTCGCACTGGCGAATGAAAAGAACTTCATTGTCTCATCTCCACCTGTCTACGTTTGCCGATTATGTTTCGGTATCTCGAATGCGGAGCCTATTGCTTTTAGATAGTTCCGTCCCATGCTGAGCAGATACGACGGATAGAGTGATAGCTGTAAGCTGCAACATGTGACCCTGCATTGCTTGAATGAACTTAAACGAAGCCTTAAGAAGTATAATGGATTACCCCGGAAGATGCCATTTCTAGGATAGGTCGTTTCCGTATCGATTGTCAGCATTACACCCTCATGTTCACTAGGGAGCCACATTAACGATAAATAGAATCTGTGATGTCTTTTATTGACCAGTAGCCCCCTCTTTTGTTGTTATGGCATTGAAAGTACATTTGAGCGAACATCACAAACGAGAGATTCAACTGGGTTCACGATGAGTCACCCGTGAAAACCGAATTGATATCCAAACGAGTGTATTTGTCTAAATTTGAAAGAGCTATAAATCTGCAAGCATGAAACCCATTCAATGGAAAGATACTAGAAATACCAGGAACGCACTAACAGTTTTGATGGAAAGCCAGAATATTTCGAAATGAAATCAGTTGTTTTCTTAATTTGGTACAAAGCTCTGTCCGAAGAGCTTGAGCATCTGGTATGCTATGAAGATGTTTCGTGGGACTCCTAGTTATTCGGACAAAAATCGACAGCCGATTTGATGCATGTGCTGCTTTCATGCTCAACTGGAGTTTGTGTGCTATAAGTTAAGGACATATTCTTGCTTTGGTAATGTGTTGTACTGCCACAACGTAGCACAAATCACAAACGGACACGAAAGAATGAGCTATAAGGTTGCCACATAATTGACCAAACGGATCCAAGAAAGGCAGACACAGATCTCGAATAAGCCAACCAGACTCCAAGTTGGGTGACTTATAAATGGCCATTCAGGTTAAGGCTTGAAGGCACTTTTTAAAAAGAATGCAAGCACGAAGAGAGAAACTAGTCATTCAATCACGCACTAATACTGTCTCCTCTGATGGTGAAGAAATTTTTGCAAGTAAATTGCAAACCTCGGTGAAAAGACCAAGGGCCATTTGGTTTATCAATAATTCGTTTTGAAATCTAAGTTCAGGCTTAGTAACTTGAACGCACATGGGGCGAAGCAGCAGGCTTTTGCTGAACTAGATGTAACAAATCCATCGGAGTTTGTGGAATCAACTGAGTGCAACATTTCGATAAGGTGCCAGAAATGACCGTCAGGTTAATTCAGCTACACGATATCATTGTCATGGTTTGGTTGCACCCCACCTATAACTCAAGGATTTTTTGTCGTCTGTTATAAGTTGAGCCTAGTACCGTGACGTAAAAGAATTTTCTACGGCTCTGCTGCTACCTCGAGAAAAGCACCTGCGCACTTCCTGTTTCCAATGAAATTAAATACCACCAGCTAATTCTAATTGTAAACGCACACGATACTGGGCCGGTTCGTGTTCAATACACAGTGGTTTCAATATGGAGCACGATGTAGGGACCCTAACACTATGGCGGTTGCCTGGACTGGAACGCACGTCCCCTCAAGAAAAATACCTTATCTCTGTACTACTGACAAGGCCGAGTAGCTCGAAAGTGAAAGTAAAAAACCGAAGACGATAGCATATTCGAAGTATAGCCTGAAGTTACGTGAAATCCGCAAATCCAGACTGCTTCAAGGTAAGCTGGCGAATTCAGGCCCGATATTACCAGCCCAATCAGAATAACTGTCAAAGGGACAACAAAACCTTTACCGATATAGTCGAACATCAGACACGAAACGAGACCTAACCCGACCGGCTGGTAGTAATCATTTGGAATTTCAAATGCAATGGAACTAAATCACCCATACAGTATCAAAATCGACTTCGACTGATAACCTTGGAATTTCAGCCTGGGCTGAAACATGCTATCACTGCATAAAGCGGGACCTAGCATGAGGCAACTTGGCTCGTCCAGTTGAATGAAAAATGGTGAAGAACTGAGGTTATATCGTTTGGTTTCTTTATTCAGCATTAGGAGAGTGCAAGAGAGTGCAAAAAAAGAGGACCAGAGTTGTAGAAAAATACGAGATAAAGCGGGAAGAAGAAGAAAGACTTGCTGTTGCTGGACTAAATGCAATTACCAAGGGGTACAAGATAATGAGTAAATTTTGGAAACGGAGGGAAATCTTCGTCAAGATTTTCCGGCACCACGTCCTCGTCGCGTCTTCACCTGTCCTGCGAGCGCCAACCGGGGTCCACGAGCAGTGCCACCCACACGACGGCTGGATCCACTGAGAGTGCTCGGCTCCGACTCACTCGAAGTTGCACCTCGCTTTTGTTTTCGTAGCATCTCACAGTCGGAATGAAGGAAGGTGTGTAATTTCGCCGCACAATCTCTGAAAGGTGAATCATAAACTTGTGTCGGTATCATTTCAGAAAGCTTTGAAAAAGCAGTCGGTAGATTTTCGCTTCGTCAGGCCAAGTGGCTAGATTACAAAGTTGGTCGGGTTTTAAAGCAATCAGCAAGACATCTTATTGGCAACACGCTCCACCTAGTTAGATGTCGGTTAAGGGGGGTTTCTTCGCCTTTTTGTTGGTTAATGTAGGTTAGTAAGCGTCACACCGAAGAGCTGGAGGGAATAACCTACATGAATTACGGGCGAGTTTGAGGGTCTAGCTTGTCTGTTTCACGTTAAGTTGAATAGCCCGTTGAGTGTCGTTCACAACCTTGGTGGTTTGTGTGGTTGGATTACCAATACCACAAAAGGGTTAGCGGTAAAGGATACGTGAGATTTTCGGGTCAGGCTTTCTATCTTAGATCCACATCATTTTTGCTAATAACTTGACTGATAGTTGCACACCAACATATGTCAATTCGGGTGATCTAACACTGTGCTGGACAACCCTGCACTCTTTATCATAGTTACGCTGGGACGCCCCTATCATCAGTCGCTGTGGTGTGAATCGTAGTCCCCGCCACAAAACTTCCGAATTTTCTAGATCTGTTCTGGGTCCAATGTCTAATCCATGCCTCGCCATCACCGAGCCTTTGATCGAAACGTTACTTAACAATAAATCTACTTGTTGCTTTTCAAAATTTTCTGAAACGATGAGTTCTCGATCGGTTCCAAGCGCATCCCAACTGATTGTGTCGATATTAGTTCTGACCTGCACTGTCCTGAAAATCCGCAAAAATATACAAAGGAACGACAAACACATAGAACGCAGACTTCCACTCACGACATGGTGACGACATCAACTTGACTAGTGATGAAACCTCTGCATGTCCTACATGAGACAAACGTAAACGGAAGTAAAAGTGATCTCACGCAGAACGAACTTCGCCAGTTGGACCATATTGCGCCTACAATGGACAGTCGAATCTCAAAGCAACTGTAGTAAGGACAACTTGGAGACTGCTTTCATAGGCGACAATGACTGAAGTTTTCAGAAGTCCCTGAGTGAGGTTAGAGGAATCCGGAAATTTGATGTAGTATACAGACCTACAAAAAGTTTTTTAAATACGACGTATCTCTTCAGTCGTCTGCGCAAAGGTTTGTCAAAAGTTTCCCTACAATATAGATCTGCACAACCTACAAGCGTGTATGCTTACGCAAGGCCAGTAACGCAGGTCACCAGCGGACCCGAAATGTACACGCTCAAGTACATTGCACTTCACTTCCAGATGCATTCTACGACGTTGGTGCTACACAGAAAGACCACAAATAGGCTGAGATGTAATGGGGGAAAGAGGAATTTTTGATATTCTACCGTCCTTATGAAATATCACTTTTGTGACAAGAGCAATCAGTCAACTGGGAAACTGTCCACCATAGCTTTCGGAGCAATGCTTCGCGTCGATGAATAGGGTAATAACTAACTGAACGGATGTAAGACGAATAATCAGATTCAGAATCAATCAAACGTTAAGCGAAAATTTCGGAAAACAATAGATTCACCGGCTGTTTAGGAAATACCTCCAGATTCGCTATCATGATAAAAGCTTGAATCCGAGAATAGAATAAAAACAGGAGAAAGTTTTCAGTTTAGTGACCGGTAAAATTCAATATGTTAATTCCTCAGGACTAGCACCTAGAAAAAGTTAAGCAATCGGGTCATGTGGTTCAGAATGACATTGTGACGCTGATGTGGAGGGAAACAGGCAGTAAGGAAGACAGCATTTAACAAACATGTAACCTTTTTCCGGCAGAGTTCACAGTGGGGCCTAGAATACTGTTTTGAGCCATCCACTGTTCTTTAAAGATCAACTGGCACTCACCCACTGTCCAGTATTTTGGTCAGTTCTTCCAAACTGCATTGTGCCAACTCCTGAAGAGTGGAAGCGTGTTTCATGATTCGACGATAGTTCTTCCAGGACACTCCAGGAAGCCTCAGCAGCATATCCACAGCCTCTACATTGTGATCTTCTAAATGCTCGCCATCCTATATAAGGTTCAAAATAGGACAGAGTTCCGGGGAACGTGATAGTAGAAGCGACGGGCAAAAACCGGACAATCTATAAATTTCACAAGACGAGTGAAAATTCCATCTGAGAAGTCTTCACTCGAGGAGCCAGTCAACAAGTTATCACGTGACGTGGATTCCGTTATTCAAAGATGAGTGGCGTTATAGTCTGAGTGCGAGTTATTCAAACTGCTGATCAACCGTTCGTGGCAGAACGGTCAAGTATTCAAAAACTACTAGACAGGATGTTGCGGGTTCAAAACTTCCTTAAGTTTCGTGAGATGCGCACTGCTGGTGATTCCCAATACAGTGCATTACGGATTCACCTACAGGACGAAATCTCGACCAAAACTGACAGGAACATGAGTGAGTATAGTTTCAGAAGAGAGGCAAAGTCATGAAAGTGAAGGTTGGGTAAGAGCGAAGCAGGCACCTCCCCGCAACCACGAGTGCAGTACAAGAGTAAGTTTGAAATCACTCATTCTAAACTAGACAAGAGGTTTCGTCGCTTTGAGCCCAGTTCATTCAAGGATACAGAACAATGTGCAGAACAAGGTCGGGACGTCTGTATTTGTTTTAACTAGTAAGCAGACAGTCCATTAACAACTCACACTCAGTAGAAATACCTCATTATAAAACTGAATAATCTTCCGAGCGGTATCCGTTTGAAGAGTCTAAGCGGTACCGACAGGATCAACGTTCATCTAAGACGCAGTTAAGTGAACACAGAGGTGAGATCCAACAGAATTCCACGTGCACTAGTAATGACTGCCAGACAAGCCCATTCTACTTTGAAATGATGTGCGCACATTCCGAAGCTTTGCGTGCGGTGGATCCGGAGATAGTGAATTCCTGCCTCAAGTCTCGGTTTCGTATCCGGAGGGAGACTTACCTGAGGAAGCTTTTCGGTGGTTGGTTCGGCTCTGCCTTGTTTGAGTTCAGTGAACAGTTCGGCGGTACAATACGGGCTAACGCTCCAGAATAGTCTCAAATTTGGGAAGTGGATGGTCAGCAGAGTCAGTTTGGATAGCAAATGATGTGCGTTCAACTCAGTTCCTGAATGAATACTGTGACGCCCTGTGTAGAGTGAGAAGCCCAGTACACCATCGCCACGATAACCGAGTCCCCCACGCGCCAAAGCACTCCCGGTTACTGGATATATGGTCGGAACATAGAATGGGTGTAAAATCATGAAAAGATCGAAACTACAGCAAGCGTGCTGACTGATTCAATAGTCACCGGTATGTTCAAAACACAACATGAAATACAACTCCCTTATTGACATCAGTCGCAGGAACAACCATGTGCGAGCGCTTTACATATAATACGTAGCACAGTGGTAGAACTCCTAGACAATAACAATGGCGGTATTTCTCGTAACAACCTTCGTTCTTCCGGATTAGCCACACCTATAAACGCGAGACGGTATTGAACAGTTAGCTTGGTTAGGATCACTTTTGCACCATAGCCTCGAATTAGCCTATTGCTATTGAACTGTTGAAGAAGAGAATGTTGGCAATCGACGTTACAGAGCTGATGTTCGAATTGTTCACTGAGATTGGTAGCTCTGTTGTGAACCTTTCGTCACCAATCAAGGTGAGGTCGTCAGTGTGTGTGGCGGAGTGTGAGACTGTGGTTGACCAATAGTGAGAGGTTGAAGGTACTGTACCATACATCTTCGTCAACATATGCGCAAGTGAAACATCCACTCATGAACACTCGAGCGACTGACTAGCAAGCGGAAATCAGTTCCAAAGCAAAAACATTGGAATTCGAGTGCTACATTAGAACTTCGTTCAAATACAATAATCCACCCGAAAGAAATTCCCCTGAAGAGAAGTCACTTCCCCGAAGAGTCTGAAAAGTGTTCAACGGCACCCGGAGTCTAGTGCCGATCTGTTTGGAAAGGTCACCGCCCATGAGAGGTCAGATGGCACCTTTTCCAGAAAAGGGATTTATTGGGTTGGGATTACTGTATTGTGAGAGGTTCATAGGAGAAACGTCTCTGTAGGGTGTGTAGATTCACCAAATTGGTGACAGCACCCGTTCGAAAGCGTTCCGTACACCTTCTTATGGATCACTTCGGCAACAAAGTAGGCACAAAGCAGTTCGACTCACTTTTTGTCGGCAGCGAAAATTCGATCAGCAATACGGGATTGGGATAGTGTCTAGACATGGCCGTGCATTGCTGGTACAGGCGACCGGACTTCAAAGACCCAATGAGGTCGCTGACAGACTTTCGCTCAACACACAAATGTGGGGCAAGAATGTAGTCTGACACGCTCAAAGTCATCGGTTCAACCTAGACGGAAGGGTCAGAATAGTCAATGAAAGTACTTAAGGTTACACTGCGCGCCAGAGACATCATTACTTAAAATAAAAACCAATAGAATGTCAGTTAATCAAGGTCAACCTCAGTCTGATAGTAAGTAAATCGATTGGGTGCACAATGTCTGGCGCTATGGAGCATCGTTTCACTGAGTACCAGTAAGCGCGATTTGGTATCATGCAGCAGAATGGTGAAGGACGTTCCGGGGCCAAAATGGTGACCTTTGATCACGTCGTGTTGAGTTCGAATGGAGTCGACGAAGGATAAATTCAGAGATGTGAGGTAGAACTGGTAACGAAGACAGATAGTCTCGATAGCAACTGCTATAAGCAGCTACGATGGCCATAAATGTCGACTCCGCGTCTGTCTCTATCATTTCAGGATCAACATCAATCGGTAACCTGGAGAGTACCTTCAACGAGTGAAAATCTACCCACCATTGAGAGGGGATTGGTACATTGTTCACAAGTCAATCTTAATCGGTGGATGTCAATCACCCCAGACGACTATGATCTTGGGTATAGCCATAAATAATTAATTATCACCTATTTTACCACAAGGGAGCCAATATGAAGTTTATAGAGGCGAATACCTCCTTTGATAAACTGTTGCATTTTGTTCAATATGTTGACGAAATGACAAATTCGCACCGACTGACGATTAGATCCACAGGAGATAGTGCGACGTAGTTGACCATTCGTCCCCGCCATTCGAATGGGTAACTCTTCATTCGCGAACAGTAGTAATCAGGCAGAGCAAGTTATTTGAAAACTGAAAAACAGTTGCAGACAATCCCAGATGTTAGAGTGGACCCGTAAAAAGTTGAAAACCGTAGCAGAGAGCAACTAGTTTTGACCCATGCGTCAATAGTTCCGAGTTTCGAATGAGTACGGGTGTATTATAGTTCAAAAACAGCTATCAATAGTAAGGAACCACTCCACTTGAAGAAATATAAAAAAAGTTAGCTGAGTGGATACCAGTAATCTTGCCTGAAGAGCGGACTACAGTAGCTCCGAATAGATATCAGCGCCAGGAGGCTACACTTGAGAACCCTTCGTTAGAGAAATCACCAGTGGAGGTAGTTGTACTCAGAAGGAGCATTTGCATAGCATAAAGCTTTGTATGCATACGTGGGAGCGAGATGGCTGTGGTTAGAGCGCGAATTACTGACCGGAAGGTCCGTGGTTCGAACTCGACCTCTGCCTCTCAACTTCCCCTGTCTAGGCTTGGGCAACCTGGCAGTATCCCAGCCCTCGTGCTTCCCTCTGGTGGCATGGCAGTTAGGCACCGAAAGGGTGCTACAGCTGTATGCATACATGAGTAAACGAGTACCGCTCAAAGGAAGTATAAATACTACTGAACAACTGCATACAGAACAACAAAGGGATGTAAAACAAGCCACAGGCGAAAACATGGACAAGGAGGATTCTAGGTTGAATTCTGAACAGCGACAGCAGAGAAACCGTATGTTATATCACAAAGGCATAGACATACTAGGTCGAAAGTGAGAAGGTTTACTCACTTTTATGCCCTTGCGGTGAAGTAAAGCGGGCAGTTCACTCCGAAACTCTCGCATATCCACAATAACTCGAGGTTTCTGTCGCTGTTGTCCGAAATCCGATCCCCCTTGATCTTGAAATGAAGCTGGCACAAGCGCGTCCTTGGGTATAACGATATGACTGCTCAATTGAATAAGGGATTCAAACGCCTCTCTCTCCTACAGAAGCGAAAAAGGAAAGCAACAAATTCAGAACTATGTGAAAACAATATTCCAAAAAAAGGACTCAAAAGCTTGATGATTGCTTGTGGTCTTTCGATTATCGAAGTTTCAGCTTCGCCCAATCAAGTTGACGATCAGGACAACCTGAAGGAAAACCGCATGAAGACTGTCGTTTCGGAACGGCTGCATATACATTATACAGCCAGAATTTCGTGGCAACCACAACGAGTGCCCTAGTCACTTGTTATCAAGTGGATTAAACAACCACCAGAAGAAAACAGCCGGCTAATCCAGAACTACCACAATCAGACTTACCCTGCGTAGTTGAGTCAAGTACCGTTGTTCTTCAACCGAATTCTCATACACCATAAAGTGGACATTCAAAGGAGTGGCCATGGGACCGCTATCTGTAGATTCCCGAGCCTCGGATCCCACGGATCCACAGGCTTGCGCATGACGTCTGGCAGAGTGCACCTCAATCTCACGAATCCAGGACACTCGCGGTTCGTACAGTATCACGTGACGTGGTTGTAATGAATCAAGAACGTAGGCCAATCTGCGGCCGAAAGATCGCGCGAATTCGTCGTGCTGTAGTTGATCGACTCCAGACCGAAAAGCTGCACTGCTACTCTCCTCGGTGGCCGCTATGGTAGGTGGAACCCAAATAACAACCTCCAGTTTCCCAGTGTGAGAACTTTTCAGCAGGCGCGACGCAACTCGTATCTTACGACATCCCATGGGTAGAAATTCCTCAACAAGCCTTTCTGCATCCATTTGGGCGGAATCCAGCGGTTTAAGAATGTCCTCTTCGGAGGAACTACTGCTATTGTTGTTCACGTCTTCATCTGAACGTCTTACCGAATCAAATGTGCTCGCCCCAGCTTTCTTATACATCTGCGTAAGTGTTATACATTGTGGCTCCGTGGAATTTTCGTTGGATAATCTTGGTACCTAAAAAGAGTGGAAAGGAAGCCGTGTTAACCTTTACTACTACAACAGCACTAAACTGCATTTACAAGGTAATTACATAATTATAAGCTCGGCCGCGCGGTGGATAAAAATGTATTTTTACGTGGAAAACTACGAAAAGTGTTTGGTCCAGTGAAGGTGATCTGCAACCATTTTTAGAGAGTAAAAGGATAATGGACATCGGTCGTATGTCTACAAGGGTGACCCAAGTTACACCGAAGCGATGAGCGCTTGCTCAGCGGAAACAATTATACTACGGACAAGGATTTTACACTCGAAGTTAACGAGAGAAAAACTTTAAAAAAAGGAGCTGAGCTTTCGGTGCATGGCCATCACGCAATTCGTGGGAGGCATTAAGGCATGACCTGGAGGGTTTGCCCAAGCCTATAAAAACAAAGGTCAATGGCTCCATAAACTGGGATTCTTGGATCGAAACCGTACAGCTGGCGGACAACTTGGTTACTGCCCGGTTTAGCTCATACAAGTTGGGATCAGTAGTGTAGGTTTTGAACCTGAACATCAGGTGATCGAATCCTGCACATGTACTCGAGTCCCATCCATAACGAAACGCGTAGTGGAATGTTTTTCCGGCATTAACTGCTCTCGCGTTATAATCATCCCCTTTAAAACTCCAAGCCCAGATTTACTGCTTATTAGGTTTTTTGTGAGGATCGTGAAAAGATGGGGGAACGATCCGGATAATCACTAATAGTCGGGTTCGAGTTGAATTCCGGCGCAGGAACTATTTAAAAAAGCAACTGAATCTATGTAAGTCAACCCCACAAGTGAGGGGTTGCTCGCTGTTCAGTCACGCAGTCCCCTACAGGTGACCTGATGCTAACTAGTTCTTCGATCGAAGACGTCTCAGATGAGGGTCCATGTGCATTGTGGTACGTTTTTTGTCCTGGGTGGATCACTTAATTCCTTTCACTAGGTTGCACCTTAGACCACTGCATTACAAGTTCATTATTAGTCAAAAGCAACTGAAGCAAATGTTTGCAGTTCGGAGCAGCTAACCTTTGAATCGGTGAGTTTGGGTGGGGGGTCGTCCGCTGAATCACGAGTGTTGACCAGAAAACGTTTCATTGAACATGATCCATGCCGTAGGAAGCGTTCTAAATTCCGAGCACTGTTTTCGTGAGCAACCAGCACAAGCACCTGATTCTTGAGGTTGTCCGACGCGTTTTCCCGACTGTTGTGAATGTCCCTCAAAATATCCGTTAGTGCTTCCCACTTGGGTGTTAACTCGATTTGCACTGCCTCTGTGCAATAACGAATATGCAAACAGTTTTATTGGCGTCGTTCAAAGTAACAAAAATAAAACAGGGATTAACACCACTAGAAATGGATGGGAAAGAATTAGTCCTCTTTCGAGGCCTCAAGTCACTGTGTCGGCAACCGTTATGCCTTGGTTGTTCTCGGAAACATACCCGCATCAGATATGGTCCAGACACCACCTACTACAAACGGTGTTGTATACCCGTAAAACATTTTAAACCCACGGAAGAATATCACAAGAAAAACGAAACTTCCCACAAGTAGAATTCTGTGGAGCAATAAGAACATTTCACTGTTCAAGGGTGCAACAGCGCTATTCTGGAAAATGCCATTTATAGACAAGCCATCTCACAATTCTCATGAGATTTCACATTATATCTCGTTGTGGTTATATTTCATTTCCGGGGTGGCCGTTGGGAATCCGAAAGTCACAAATAAGCCCAGATGTAGTACACCTGCAATGTTCACTCCAGATGGTGAAGGTCGTTTGGAGAGAGGTTGATTCGGCAAAACCAAGAAGCCTAGAGACCTCCGAAAACTTGTACTATGCATTACCTTATAGTTCTAGAAAGTGTCAAGGTGACAGCTTAACCGAAACTATTCAGCCATAGTTCGGCCGTTTGACGCGTTATTCATTTGGTAATTGAAGGTCGGACATCATATGTTTTACAGTTAATAACCAGCGACTAGGCTCATTCGATAGGTACACATGGCGGGGTTTGTTACACTGTTTTTTTTTCATACAGGTCCAGCTAGTGGGTGTAATTTTACGGCATTGAGCTTGAAGCCAGAGGATCAGGTAGGTCTACGATAGTCGTGTCACAAACCGTTGAACGTTACAAGAAATGGAATCCAACTTAGACGGGTTACAAATAATGCTAAGCTGTGTTTTGGGCGACGCTATTCCCAGTGAATTCGCCCGGATATGTATTCTGTAGACTGTGAATCCAACGAAGTAGTTTAAGTAAAAGCCCTAAGCATGACTGAGATATTGTTAACAAAACCCTATTCAACTTGTGGGTTCCAAACAGGTGGGGACTAAAGTGAAAGAAATAAGAGCAAATCACATTCCTGACCTATGGTAGCCAATTTGTGGAGAGGATCGGACTACAATCGAATGGTTGCAGCGCAATAGTGCAAGAACATACCCAGGTGAAATATTCTGAACTTCTTTCCTTTATTGAAAGCTATGGCGCGATGAGGTACCGATTGGCCGTAGCCAAGACAACGTGCAAGCCCTTCCTGAATCAGTTCGATAAAACATGTGGTTTCTCTCCAGCGAACGACTTCAAATGTAATTAACAAGCCCCAAAGAGCCGAAAAAAACTGACACTCAGCAGATCAAAATTTAGGTCATAGCCTGTTAGACTCAAGACGCATTGCGTTGCACACTTATGAATAACATCAAAATCGTACGAACAAAACATACTTTCGGCGAAATTCCTATACACCCTTGACCGTGCCGCTGTGAGTAATCGGTCAGACTGGTCCATGAGAAACCATGAAGGGCACACGTACGAACCTCGTCGTCCATGTTCTGTAGAGCCACTCGACTGTGCCCCTGATATACCATGATTCGCCGTCTGCGCAACTTGTCGATGTGCCTCTAAATTGTTCAGAAAGCTGACAGCGTCTCCCTCTATGAGAATACGCAGCAGTCGACGTAAATTGGCAATGTCACTTATTAGACGCCGACTGGTGGTCGTCAACTGATGCCACACGGGATCCAAATACATGCCGATCTGAACAATTGCCATAACAAGTACAGAAAAGGGAAATTGCACAAAAACAAATGATAGTTGACAAACGGCAAAGAGTATGCTATTCAGTCCTTTAGTTCAGGCGTTGTACGAAAGCTGCGACGATCAACATAGCTGTGAAGCAAGAACACGAACACAAGAAAAAATAGGAGGCACAAGAAGTTAGGAGTGTCTAACACTTCGGGTTTCACGAAAGAAGTCAAACATCCCCTGATACGTCGTACATTCGCATCGAATGATTTTTTGGATTTCCCTCGAGACAAGTTGCGTTTTACTGAAAGGCTTATCGAGACATTTTGTGAAAAAATACAAGGATATCTCAAGACGAAAACGATGTAGACTTATTAGATTTCTGTGTGTAAAAGAGTTAAACTTGGGGACTATTGACACCGAACGGTTTTAATCTGAACTAGTGAAAACTTGGACTAAAAGAGTAAGTTGGCCAAAACTCACAGTCCAACAATCATAGGCTAGCTGTGGGGTTAATCCGTAAGTGCAGCGATATGGCGTGCTTTTCTTCTCAGTTCGTTACCGGCCGAACCACTTCGAACTTAATGAATGGAATCGTTCGGTTGTTTTTTTATGTTCCGCTTATTATAGCATACAAGCATACAAGTATCACTCGTGGTTCCGATCCGCACTTTCCGGTGGCCGGTACACTACATCAATTTGGTGGGTTGTTGTTCATGATTTCGTTGACCTCGCTGAACAAACAAGTCAAAGAACTCGCATTGAAAGACACGAGATCATTGGAGTATCAGCGTCTTCGTTTGTGGTATTCCTTTCTGTTTTTCATATGAGAATGACAAATGCAGCTTTTTAACCAACGCAAACGTCATCCCCTTGGTCCCAACGCAGGACATCCTAATTACAGCTATGACTATTTAGATTATCCAGTTATTTCGTCGTCAGTGTACAGCCATTCGATTGCATTGTTCACAAGGTTTACTTGTTCTTTATAAAATTCGTTCGAACGTTGGGCAAAAAACGTAAACAGTCGCTTCACAATCTTACAGACCATTTGTTTGGAAGGCCCAAACGCCGAATCTAGTCGGGTGCTCTTCACACTGCGGTTCAACGGGCTACTTCAACTAAGACTTCGTTTGTGCTCTGCCTTTCGCTGCATCCCTCCATATCAGTCGAAATAACAGTGGGAAAATTGGTCTACTTTCGTTTTTTGTGTTGGCCGAGTTACGCGCCTGCAGAGATCCAGCAATATACATGGCTGTTGGCTGGTCTGTTGGTTGTTGGTATGTTGGCCGAGCTTGGCAGTTGGATTGCAAACGTGTCACCATCAATCGAGATAACATAGTTGGTGCGGAGTTTAGTGGGTGAATGAGTGAGAGGACCACTTAACCCCGCACCGAACGTCAGCTCGATCGGTGTCAAAATGTTCACAATCCAACTGTCAAGCTCAGTGAACAGACCAAAAATCAAGCAGCGCACCTGAGCTACCTATATTCTCTTCTTTCAGTCTATTTCTCAGTACAAAATTTTCTCACAAGGTAATCCTTTTCGTTTCCGGGTATAGTTGCCCTTTGTGGAGACCGCTCCTCGGAAAATATCATTTTTGGTAGGCAACCAGAAGCATATGTTAACGGTGAAGCACCTCTCATAACAGCCAACCTTACAGAAAGAGTCATTTCGGTCGATTCCTGCAGGCAACCCTTCTGAAGACAAGCAACGAGACAAACACGTTTCTAAAGATCCCTCAGCGCTTAGTAGGGAGAAACGGAGGAAAGTAGTTAATAGAAAGTAGTTAGTGTTTGTTTATGCAATTCGCCCATTCAATCCATCGGATGGTAAGAGGAACGAGAGCCTGAAAAATGGGCCTCCAGTCTCCATCTAAATTGGAGTCACAGAGTAACGACGCTGCCCGCAGTCCGCTCTTATTTACCACGCTATTCTTTCTTATGAAATCAGCCCCTGATTCCAAGTGGCTTCCCCCGTTGTTGGCCCGATCTCACTCCCTGTTCATTTTTTACCGAGACGCCAGCTCAAATTCAACCTCTCCCTTCAAATCAAAAGTCAGCAGGTATTTCAGACCCTGAGTTTGTTTTTATTCGGCGTTGTTTTTCTGTTCAGTTTTTTCTTCAGTGAGGGTCTCTTGATGTCAAGGTTTCCCGCCTCCTGTAACTTTGTGTTTTCGTGCGAAATAACTAATACTGAGTCAGACGTATATGGCCAGTTAGCAAACACGTAGGGGCCTACTTCTAGCGGGTAGTAAGCTCGATGGTATGCTTGCGCACTTATAACCTTGCACTGAAAACACCCAGAACGATAAGAACCAAGGATAGGACCATCCAGTGACTGGATGCAGCTGACTAAACCTACACAACCGGTTCTTCCCGTGTCTTCCATGTACCTTTTGGATGTGGAGAGCGCGTGTTCGATGCGTACGTTCGGTCGAGACCTCGACCACTCGACCATCCAAACAACATCCACCAAGACCGAATTTACCAATTACATGACTGGTTTAGGTGGCTGATAAGCCGGTAGTAGCTTTCCGAAAGGGGGTCATTTCAATAAGACCGCGATCACCGACATTATGAAATACTGGACTATATGTTATAACTCACCAGACCGTCGAAATTCGGCAGCAGGGCGTTTTCCAAACTCAGTTCATCCGTGTTCAGGACTGGATTAAGGTCGATTAGCTCGCGGATGCAAGCTTTGACTAGGTCCAATATACAAGATTGACAAGTTGACATACATGCGGTGAGGTGAACCTGCCGAAGACAAGCGGACAGAAAGGAAAGTATAAGTACCAGATGGCCTTCGATCCTCTTTAGGATGACGACTAGTTAACTTATCTATTTTTTGATCGAGTAACATGTAAATAATATACCACAAAATTCTTATCGCAAACGCCTTTGTTCTAGTCGAATTTAATCAAATCATTCTAAGTAACCTACCCGAACTTCTTCCACCTGTGGCTGTGTCGCCACGAAGCAAGATACCACCTGTAGGTTGAACCGCGGCCAGAGAACCAATTTAGGGATTCCAGCTTGTTTCATGATACTCTCAGCATGGTTATATCCAGATGTAAGGGAAACAGCATTATCACTCATGGCTTTGATAAAAATTGATGGATTTCGTTCTCGCAGTAGTCGAATGGCAAAATTCTCTTGACATGCCTCTTGCAGTTCATGTGCTCGGAGGATGAGTACACCGGATACGAGAGTAGCCGGCATGCGTTCCATCAATAAGTCCACCACAAGAATGCGAGAAGTGACGAAAACAACTCCACCGCGCTTGTATATCGCTTCGCGCTCCTTGTTATTCACATCGGCTGTGATTATGCCCGGTGAATGGAGCACATCATCCTTTGCCAGTAATTCGGATAGAAACCTGGCTTCGGCTGGACGATAATTAGACACAAGGAGTAGATTATGAGGGTCTGAATGCAATTTGAGCGTCGAATAGACTATCGTGTCCATTCCTAATCCTTCAGCCACAACAAGCAGTGAACTGTCTTCATGAATATCAAGCAAAAGTGACGCCTCGTATTCTAGAAGTTCATGCATTGTGCAGCGCTGAAAGCAGGGAAGCAAGGGTTAACTGTCGTTAGAAATGAATAACTCACTGGTTGCTCTTTGTGCTGAGAATACTGTTGAAGGAATTTTAAGCTGAAAAAACTTGAAACTCATATCCTCGGCAATGTCTTGTTACACTTAATAGTACAACTATGAGGAGAAAACAGTCTTCATATACATTGGATTACTTATTTGTTCTCAATTGTACCACTCTCACTACAATGAAGCAGCAAACCTGGATGCATGACCAGTGTCACGAAATACCTAACGTATAATACCCAAGCAGGATTCCGCGGATACACTGGACAGATCGAAGCCCGAATGATGATACAAACAAGCTGCGCTAGCTGAGTGGTGTAGGGCAAAAAGCCGATAACTGCGTCCTGAAACAGACCTTCGAAGGAGCTAAGAAGGTTGAGATACTGTCAACTTGCCCTAGTCTAGACCGGGGCAGTAAAGATGAATAGGTTGGGTTCGAACCACGGGTCTATCCCAGGCTCAAATGGACCCCCAGCTTCAATACAATTCGTTCCTCGCACCATAAATCACGCAGGTTGACGACTGTTGTTCAAGCTTTGCTATTGTGCACACTGACTTCATCTGCCGTAGTACAGTCACAGCCTGTGAAACTGACAGGATATGTATGCCAATCCAGTCTAAAGGATTCAAAAAATACGAGAAAGTTGAGATTCCTGAAGCAGGACTTTGCGCTTTGAAGATGTGAAACGCATACCGGAGTAGACTGAGGTGAGTTCGTTTAACACCAAAAAAACATGTACTAATGGTGCTTTGGTCCCAGCTGTCACTGGAAAATAAGAAGAGGGGAGAGATACAATCAAGGATTGGAAGCGATGGGATAATCAGATAGTTCATATCGAATCAGCTCAATCATTTAAAGGAACAGAAAACTGGGCTGTTACGCATTGAAGGCGACACCTTTGGTGCACGAGCGCAACTGACTGCGTGATCTACCCATGTCTACCAGCGCCATAAACGACTGGTGAGTTGAGTAATGTGATCCCCATCCACGGAGGCGGCAGCTGTCAACCAGTGAGTTTACTGGTTAGTGCTTTCAAACTTCGTTGCCAGGTCATAGGCTGTCCGTTCCTAAGTTACATCTACTTAGCACAGGGTTGGATGAAAAGATATCTTCGAGGCAGACGATCCTGCGGCATGTGAGGCACACGCCCTAATCAGCGCAAACTACGAAGCATGAACGGCTGAACCTACGCAGAAGAGTTCCTTCTTTCTAAAAACATCCAACGAATCTCAGCATCACTAATCCGATGTTCCAAACAGACATTACCAGTGCTTCAGTCAAACACTAAGAGTTTTCGCACACCCTCCGTGCATAGAGTCAGCGTTTCTTATCCACAATAATAATAGTTATAATCGTTCAGCTGCAACACCCTTTCGACACCTAGCCGCCATGCCACCAGAAGGAAGCACGAGGGCTGGGATACTGCCCGGTTGCCCACGCCTAGACAGGGGAAATCGAGAGGCGGAGGTCGGGTTCGAAACACGGACCTTCCGGTTAGTGAATTTGCGCTCTAACCACTGAACCAACTCGCCCCTTATCCACAAAACAGTAGGAATTGTACCGTCGCAGTGCACTCACCGCCCCTGGAAGACAAACTGACGTCATTCCGGAGCCATACGTGCAGGTGTTTGGCAAAAGTGATCCTGATCTTCTCGATTCGAGAAGTGATTCCGTCCCCAGCCAGTTCACCGGAACCTATAAAACTGCCCATGCAATTACATTTATTTACCACATCGATTGACCCGTCTGCAGGCATGGGGCTTGGGTTCGATCCAATCCAGTATTGTAGTAGCACTTAACACTTCATAGGTATGGGGCGCATACCAAACTGTACGCCGGATTTAGTTGCGTTACTTGAAATATGGACCAAATCTTCACAACCCGTTAAGTGCTAGGGCACTGACATGCGTATAGGCGCCCAGCATTCTTGATGTTCCTTGACTTCAAGAGTGCGTTCGATCCTGTTGACTGGTGCACTCTCTCCAACACGCTCGCGCCATAGGTAGGCCCCAGAAAATCGTGAACATCATGCACTGCTTATATTTATATGCTTAAGGGCGCATGAGAGTGTACGGGGAGCTCCCCAAAAGTGTTCATACAAACAGCAGTGTTCAACAACGGTACACACTCCATTTTTGTTAAATTTAGTTAACGATGAGGTAATAAGATGAACAACGGAAGATCCCTACGAGCGAGATCATCGTCAACCTGGAATATACAGACAGTATTGTTCTCATTTTGGAAAAACAGCAGGAAGCGCAGACAATACCAGAAAAGCTGACAAAGATCATCCAGTCCTTCGGCATGACAAGGTGCAGTCATGCTGCGGGAGGTACAGTGTTTGACCATGCCTCTAAGAATTCAAGGAGTGACAGTGGAAGTTGTGGTCCCCTATAGGCAGCTCGGAATTTGCATTAGCTTTGACGGCAGTGACAGACGAAATCAGCGCACGAATCTTAAGGGCAAGAGTTGCTTTTGTCAATTTGTGCTACTTGTGGCGTCAAAGTCACATATCGCTGGGTCTCGTAGAACGGGTATCTGAGACTGTAGTGCGGGCTGTATTGCAGCACGGTTGGAAAATTTCGCTACTTCGAGGAGGATAGGAGAGGTCTTTGACCAACGATGTCTCAGAACTATAGCTGGAATCGGCTGGTACCTGCAAGTTCTTAATATGGTCAGGAGATAGGTTTCTGGTGAAGACAGTACTCCACCCAAAGAATGCATCCAGTACTGCAAACTAAGGTGGCTGGGCCATGCGTGACGTGTGTCGAGTCACCGGCTGCCGAGGTCAGCACCGTCTTCCGTGGTTGATCCGGAGGGGCAGAAACCTAGAGATGGACAGCATTCGACGCGTCAGAAGGGAATGAAGGATGTTTCGAAAAGTTTGGGGGCTGTTGTGCTGTTCGCCTTTGAAGCGTTCATGATATTAGTCTTCATCCAGATTGTCCGACTGATTGTCGGAGGGAGCATTTCGATGCCTGAGGCACCAAAACCCAGCGGAGTTTTACGCAGCGCGTCAGTAAAAAAAGGTTGAAAAATGGCGGGAAAGTAGTCTTGTTTTACACCAGTGAACGCGGTGAACTCATACGACAGCTTATTGAAGATTCTCAAGCGCCCGCAGGATTTCGCACAGTATTACGGATTGAGGTATTGATACCTAGGATGGAGGCATTCATCCAGACTTCCCGAGTCGGATTTGTTCTTGTCGTTTAGCTTTCGTTCGCCTGAAAGACAAGCGAAAAAATGGTGCCGCACTGTTCTTTAACTCCTCAGCATTGAGCCATAAGCTTGCCAGCGCGAGGACTCATATAAAAAAGCGCATAAAAGTGCTTTGAACTGGGTACTGGATTCATCGTGAACGACTGTCGGAAGGCTATCCCACGCAGTAACTATCCGAAATGAGAAAATTGTAGCCCCATAAAAGTGTGCGCTCTGAGCTTGAAAGTATTCCCACCATGTTCTCGCCGTGTATCATTGGGTCAACGGTGAAAAGCTTGTTGGCCGAACCTTGTTCAAACAGGCCGTAAGTATTAGGTCTCCACGGTGGCGACGATAAACCAGGGGAAAAAGGTCAAGCACCGTAAGACACGTTTCATAATCAACTGATTTAAGGCCGGCAACCATTTTCGTAGCAGCCCGCCGAACATGCTCAATGAGGGTTATGTCTTTCCTGCGCCCTGAGTAGACAACTTGATTGGCATATTCAAGAAGCGGCCTGAAACAGGCCCCATAAAATATCTGGAAGCCAATACGACTAATAAGGGGGAAGGTGTGCCGGATCGTCCGTAGAACAGCAAATACCTTTTGAGCCCATTTTTCATGGTGCAGTGAGGACAGATTTGAAGAGAACCAGACACCTAAGTCCTTTTTGGTATCTATCTTCGTAACGTCTTCTAGTCCGTTCTCAACACGCACGACAGAGTCCTTTGCTGAGTCTCCTCCGAATGACATAAGGACGCACTTTTCGTCATTCGGGGGAAGGTGCCAGTCCAGCGACCACTGCTTTACGACGTCTACATCCATTTGGAGAGCATTGGCATTTGAACTCCAGGATTTCAACTCGTCCGCAAAAAGTAGACGTGGACTTGAAAGAACGTCTGGAAGGTCGTTGACGAAGATCAGAAACACCAGTGGTCCCAAAACGAAGCCTTGAGAAACCCCAATGAAAAAAGGTGCTGAAGAAGAGTACGTCGAGCCTACTTTCATTCGGAATGTCCTGTCTGATAGGAACGCCTTAATCCAGCGTAAAATCTCTTCTTGAATCCCATAAGACTCCAGCTTGTGGAGCAGCGGGACGTAGGGAACTCGATCGAATGCTTTTGAGAAGTCAAAAAATATGGCGCAATATTACTCGCAATATTACTCCTTAGCTTGGGTTAAGCTTTCCATAAATACGAGCATGTTTGTCACGCAAGAATGGTTTGGGAGGAATCCGTGTTGGTACTAAGGTGACTTAAGAAAGCCCGCCTCAGAATTCGTTCCCCCACCTTGCACGGTATGCTACTGAGGCTAGTAGGCCTGCAGCTGCCGGCCACTAGACGGTAACCAGTTTTGTAGATTGGCGTGACAATCGCTTCTTTCCAAGCACAGGGAAGGTTGCCTTCGTCGAGCGACTGACGAAACACCAGGCAGAAATGCTTTGTCAGTGTGAGCAACGTCTCGTTCAAGATCCTTGGATGGAACTCGCCTGGCCCCAACGAGCTGAAGGGGTTTGTCTTGTGCAAGAGTTGACGAACGTTTTCCTCCGTAAAGACCAATTCAGTTAGCGGCTGCGCGCCTTGACAAGATTGGATGTGACGAGGGCGCTGAGGCAGAGTACAGGCCTGTGTAGTGTTCTCTGTAGGCTTCAGATACCACTATTGGGTCGCTCGTGGGTTTCCCCGTTTCTGTCCCTCAAGGAGAAGGCGGTTGGCTTATTTCTTCGGCAGTGTTCCATGTGCTTAAATAGTCCACTTGTCTTTCCGGGCGAGGTCTAGTATCGTGGCTTGATTTCGTTTGTTCCGTTGGCGGATTTCTGATTGACAGCGGTCCCGCATTTTACGAAATACCAGCTCAGCTGTCTGCTGTAGTTATCTTTTTGAAGAATGTCTGGCACCTTGTTTCCAGAAGATGCCGAATCCTTCTATGTAGCTTTTAGTCCGTTCGACTGCACGCTGGTTTATTTGGGACGAACACCACTTCGGCCTCGTGAGTTTTCTGGATAATGTTTCTGTATGCCTCTTCAATGAAGCTGTCCCAAGTTTAAGTTGGTCAAAGAAGATACGCATTTTTGGCACGACAGAATTTTTGAATCCACGTTTGTGGTTCCGGGTTCCCGGCCCAGTAGCAGATGAAATCAAAGGTCAGCACACAGTGGACAGTATGTGTCCGGAGGCCAGCCTCCCCCAATACCCGAACATCACGTCAATTTGTAGAATATGGTGTCTGCCAGTTTGAGTGATTTACATGTGAGTACTGGTGATGTACAACCTTGCTTAGTGGGCTTCGGCTCATGAGCTTTCTTTCTGTATTCCACCCCCAGAAATTGTCGTGAACAACTGCCTTCGGAGGATCACTGTCCCCTGGTGCTTCCATAGCGTGCATACTACACATTTGGCGACCACGCCAGGATGTTTAAAACAGACAGGTGGACCTGCCACAAAGACCACGGCTCTACCTATGTGCACACATGCCTCAGAGCTAACACGTTGCTCAATCACACACGGCGGACGCAGTGCAGACACAGCAACCTCTGTACACGCTCACCAGCTTCACGCACCACGGCACTATCACGTAGGCCATGATACACCGGGGACAGTGATCTTCAAAAATGGGGCCAGTGTAGTATACAGTGTCTGCCAGTTTGATTGATTTATATTTAAGTACTGGGGATGTACAACCTTTCTTACTGGGCTTCGGCTCATGAGCTTTCTTTCTGTTTTCCATCCACAGAAATGGTCTTGGACAACTGTTTTCGAAAAATCACTGTCCCCTGGTGCTTCCATAGCCTGCATACTACAGATTGGACGGATATGTCACGCGCGGACTGTGGACCAAACGAAGGCATGTCCTCATTGGTCAGAATGTCAGCCAATCTGGATCGACCATCCTAGCTTTAGGCTTCTCGTACCCTCACGGAGAT